>JADRCH010000062.1:4240257-4313774 GCA_019843965.1 Rhynchomys soricoides
GAGGTGGGTGGTGAAGGTGGGTGGTGGAGGTGGGTGGTGGAGGTGGATGGTGGAGGTGGGTGGTGAAGGTGGGTGGTGGAGGTGGATGGTGGAGGTAGAAGTGGAGACCAATGGTGGAGGTAGATGATGGAGGTGGAGAAGGTAGAGATAAATGGTTATATACAATATTTAACACCACTGTGCTGTACACTTAAAATAGTTAATGTGGTAAATTTTGTAACATGTGGGATTAATTGCCATTAAAAATGGGAAGGAGTCTTGAAGTATCTGTCAGGAAATCCATACACAATAATCCCCACTTGGGGTAAAGACAGATATCCAATCAGGGACATGTCATAAGAACTGAAAGGAGAAGACTCGTGAACAAAAGCAAAGCAGATGCCATTTCATACAAGACCAACTGGGGCTCCATGGGGTAACGTACTCCCAGAATACAAGATCTAAGGGGAAAATGCTGCCTGCAATGGCAA
Organism: Rhynchomys soricoides; assembly: GCA_019843965.1. NCBI lineage: Eukaryota > Metazoa > Chordata > Mammalia > Rodentia > Muridae > Rhynchomys > Rhynchomys soricoides. The sequence goes on from JADRCH010000062.1 coordinate 4,240,728, forward strand.
CCCAGTGTCATCCTGGAATTGGGACTTGTGTCCATGTGCTGTTGACCAAGAGAAGAGAGCAACATTGAAGACAAAACTTGAGATGATGCAGAGGAAGCAAAGCTCTCAAGCATCACTGTCGTTGTGGGGACCATGGTGGCAGGTGTTAAGAACACAGCTGTCATGTGATCCAGATGTCACTATCGAGAGTGTGTGCCCAAAGGAAATGAAAACACAACGTTAAGGAGACATTTAAGGGGATGAGGACCCAACACAGTGGCAGAGCATTGGCCCTAGTATAGGAAAACGGGGCCTGGGCTTGACCAAAAATATGGAATCAACCAAGACTTCTACTGGATAAAGGGGTAAATAAGAGGTAGTACCTGCGAACAACAGAACGTTGGTCATGGAGCGAATAGAACCTATTGTTGCAGCAGAATATTATATACTAACTGACACAAATAGGTCACAGAAATCAAAATACTGTGGGGCCTGCAAGGTGGCTCAGTAAAAACACTTACTCTAAGGACCTGAGTTTAATAACTGGCACCTACATGGTAGAGAGAACCCATTCCCGTGAGCTGTCTTCTGATTTCTACAAGCTATGACATGTGCTCGCTCTCTCTCTCTGTCTCTGTCTCTAACACACACACACACACACACACACACACACACACACAAATAATTTTTTTTTAATGTAGAAAGAAGTGAAGGATGCTCACAAAGGTCTACAGGTCTCCCACAAGTGAGCAGCATAAACCTCTGCAAGACAACATCCCACAGTCATCTGCCACCTGGCTGCTGACAATGCAAGAAAGATGTTGGGTGGGGTTTTTTTGTTGTTGTTGTTTGGTTGTTTGGTTTGGTTTTTGTCTATTTCTAAACCTACAGGGACATTCTACGTCCAGCCAGGCTGTGAATAAGAAAGGAATCCTCTATATCTGGGAAATTCACAGGGATGTTTCCAAAACCCAACCTTTACTGGAAACCCACATTCCCATAACAGAGGAATAGAAAGCACGGGTAGAAGGTCTTCTGGCTATGAGCCCTGAGAGATAGGGCTCACCCTCTCATCAAGCTGGTTTCTGGGAAGATACTGGAAGCCTGACCTTGCCTTGCCATTGCTGACCACCCAGCCCATCAGCACATACTTGGCAGGTATGTGTTCTTCCGGAGCTTCTTCCAAACCAGAGCTGCTGCCTTCACAATCTGCCAAGCCCTTGCTTCTAGAAATTTCTTCCTTACCCTTTTATGGCTACAACACTGAAATATTCCAAGTGGGGAATTTCTCAAAAGTGCTCAGTCATCAAGCATGCCAGTTGGCCAAAGGCAAGGTTGGGTGTTGGAGGCACTTCCCAGCTTCTCAGACTTGGGGGGTAAAGGGGCAGTGAATGCCAATTCCGGTCCTGATCACATGTAAAAAACCTTTACAAGCTTAAGCTTTTAGTTACTAGATTTTGTCTTGTTCACAGACCTTTAGGTCCCACCCTTTTTCCACTCCATTCCTTGGCCAGAGCTGACCCCACTCACAGAGCTTTCTCCATTCTCACTCAGTAGATAAGAATATGTGTTATCAACAGGCCTGGCTAGGCCCACAGAAACCTGATATCGATGCTGGGAACACAAACAGTGTTGGCAGTGTGGGGATTCCTTGGGCCACCTTTCAGGGGCTTTCTCAAAAGGATGTCCACTCTCTGACACAAAGCAGCCACAGCCCCTCAGTGACCAGACTCTCTCTGCCTCCTTCCATTCAGACATTAAAGTTTACAGCTCTGCAAAGGAATGTGAGGTGAGAATTGGGGGACAAAGGCATCTTTGGGGGTCCATAGGGCCTATGGAGTGAGTGTTCATCATTGGCCAGGGTCGGGGTGTTGGGGATGCCTCATTTTTATGAGGAAGAATCCCAGGTGATGCTGGATGTGGCCTTATCAGGAGAAAGGAAATTTAACCATACTGGCTATGTGACCTCCCATGGTGGGGGTGCAGGACTATGTACACCAGGACATGCAGGCCCCGGACAGGGGAGGGAGTAGACCCACTCCTGCCTCTCCCAAGATGAGATTTCTGGAGTTGGACATGACTCTCCCATGCTCCCACTCTGAACCGGCTCCTTCCGGTTCCACAGTTCCCTGGGCCCACAAGCAGTAAGGTGGGTAACTAGTTGTCACAACTAATCATGTTAGCACATCACTATGAGATCATGGGTAGAATTACATGTTTCATGTGAAAGACTGTGTCAGGTCAAACTTCATTTAGACATCCTCCATAGTGCCATGCTTCAGACTGAGTAACTTCTGTTTACCTTGGAAAGAGACAAGCACCAGATCATTTTGAGGACTACAAAATATTTTTAATTGTGGTAAATTTTAGTTTGGACCCACGTTTTATCTCTCCATGGTTGGTAAGTGAAAACCGTAGGTTACTGAAGTCTTTTTGTTCATACACAGATATGCACACAAACATAGTCATCATACTTGTACATAGAAACACACATGCAATTCCTCTAACTTATCCTGGACCAAGTTGGGAAGAACCAAGAAATTGCCTTGACAATGAGTAAAGCCAGAAATGATGGAGCAACAGAATCAGACTTCTTTAGCTGAGCACTGATTATCATGTGCCTGAAGCAACTCCCTGGGGCTAGGAAGAACCTGCTGCCAGTGAGGAACACGCATCAGTGATGGATCACCCAGAGCTAACAGGCGCTCACCTTGCCATGATCCAGAGTCAGGAAGCCTTTTGTAAGCTATGGGGCAACATATTCAAGGTGGAAATTGGCCTTCAACTAGAGACTGCTCTGGCCTCAAGTAACAAGTCTTAAAAAGAAATCACTAAAGGATTAAACTGGTTCTAAGTAAGGGAAGTGGGTTCCAGAATAAAGTTCAAGGATTGGGGAGTATAGGACCCCACCCCACTAGTGTCTGGCATCCTATAACTGTCTGCACACCATCAAGGCCAAAAAGTCAGTCAACACCAACAGACCCAACGTGACACAGGAGGCAGAACTAGCAGACAAAGAAACATAAAGGCTCGTCAGACCTTTTGGAGATTCGAGGAGGTGCAGGCTATTAAGAGGAGACATGAAAGATGCCCACGTGACCAACACTGAGCTTCTAGATATGAAAATCCAAAGTCTTTAATGGAGACACATGCCAGACAAGGTGAACACAATAGAGACAGCTCAGAGCAGTGATAGCAAACTCGCCCATGAGTGTGAGGCCTGGGTTCACTGTCCAGTCCTGGGAAGAAAGTGCCAAAGAAAAGATTAGTGAACTTGAAGACACACCAAAGGAAAGTGTCAAAAGAAAAATGGGAGAAAGGGCTGTGGGAAAGGGCAGGAAGCAGAAGCTGAGAGGTGGCTTCAGGGCTGAGAAGATGAAGCTGTAGCCCCAGAAAGACAACAAAGCAAAACAAACCAACAACCTCAAAACTTGAAGTGAATATTTAGAAGTATTGGAATTTTATAATGAACTCATTTATAAATTCATATTTATCCTGATTAAATTCTCAAAAAATTTTCCCAGAGTAGGAATGGTCACGTTAAATATGTATAGAAATGCAAAGGACCTACGCTATAAATAAATAATAATAAAAACTTTGAGAAAGCACAATATTGGAAGATTTACCTAACTTCAAGTCACCATTGTACACCAACTAGGCAGTGTGGTATGCACAGAAGGTAGATATACCAGCAGCATAAAAATCCAGACACAGACCTACATTTATACTGCTGATGGACTTCTGTTAAAGAAGAAACTCTCCCCAAGTCATGTGAGAGCAATCAGACAGCTATAGGTAAACAATGAGAACCATGATGCTTACCTCACACCATGCAAGAAAATGAATTTGAAACAGACAACAGACACAACGCAAGAACTAACACCATGAAATCCATGGAAGGTAATCTCAGTAAAATCTGAATGACTCTGGGCTTGGGGAGAATTTCTTAAACACAACACAAAGACCACAAATCATTTTTATGAAGAAATTAGACATCATCAATATTTAAAATATTTGCTCACTGAAAGATCTCTTCATGGAAATAAAGGCGGCAATCCACCAATTTGGGGGAAAAAATGTAAGACATCTGACTTCCACTTAGAAAATATAAAGAATCCTTGGAATTCAGTAATAAAAAAGAGAATCCAGCTTCAAATGAGAATGAGTTGGAGCCAACATTTCACTAAAGAAACGCCAGACACATGGCAAGATATGTACCATGTTAGCATTAGAGAGACAGAAGCTGACATTGCAACAGGCTGTCACTCCACCAGAATGACCAAAAGTAAAGTGCCCACACTGAGTTTTACTGACCCTGTGAGGACTGACACTCCCGTGCATTTCAGGCTGGGACATGGTAAGGCACAAACACTTTGATCCATGGCTGAGCAGTTTCCCAGGAAGTTACATTTCCACCTTAGACCAGCTACCAGTTTCATCCAAAGAGAAATGAAAACCTATTTCCACACAGAGACTCTTCCAAGGATGTTCATTACAGTTTTATCTGTAATAATCCCAAACTGGAAATGAACCAAGCACCCATCAACAGTCCAATGAGTGAGCATTGTGGAAGAGTCATGTAATGGACTATGACTCAAAAGGAACAAGGCTGGGTACTTGCAACAGCATGGTGAATATCAACATAATTACGCTGAAAGAAGCCAGATCAAGAAGATAAATCCTCAGTCCTTCCAGTTATTAAAAATTCTAGAAAATTCAAATGCATCTCTAGAGACGGAATCCAGATGATCATCTGCCTAGGCATAGTGAGTCCGGAGGAAATATTTATGAGATCCTGAGAGAACTTTTAGGGACAAGGAATGTAGTTATCCTTTTCAAAAAGGTTTATTCGTGTATTTGCATGTATGGGTGTAACTTTTCAAAACCTGTCTTTAGTGATGGTTCATAAATGCTTTAACCTCCCCTCTAGCCCACCACCCACCAGAGGTAGTGGGAAAGAAAGGATACAGGGGAGGTGGACCTGTTTAGAAAGGTTCTTTGGAGCCACTCCCGTCTGTGCTGTCAGGAAATTAGCGGTCCAGTTCACAGGTCAGGCAGCGGCAGCTCAATCCACTTTCAAACATCTCACCGATACACCAGCAGTCCAGTTCAGTAGAGTTGGGTTAGCAACAGCGGTGACAAGACCTAGCAGAGACAGCCAGGCCTCAGCCTTGGCATGAGTCAGCAGGAGGGAGCAGCAGGAACTCCAGGAGAAGTTCTGGGCTGTGCCTCTCCCAGGGAAGTGAAGATCAGCGAAGACTTGATATCCACCAGTGTTGCACAGCAGCTGTACAGCAAGCCAAGCTCTGTCTCCGTCACTCCGTGGAGTCCTAGTTACACCCTCCAAACATCACGTGTTCTCCACAGCTCTTGCCTCAACATGTGTTGCCTCAGCATGCGAGTCTGTCTCAGCTGACATCACTCTGCCAATCAGCCCGAGTCTGTGGAAGCAGCAAGAAGCCGAGGCACACCACCAGAAGTTTTTTGGTGGGGTCCTGACAAATGCAGCTCAACTACGCAATGCAAGGCGGACCAATACATGTGTGTCATTAGCAAGAATCCTTCATCACAGGTCCTTTCACATGCAAGCTTTAGCAGAACATCCACTCTTCTGTGTCTCCTTCAGGAAAACACTCCTTCGTGTGTTTACCCCAGCAGAACACCGTCCAACACAACTGACTCCCCAAAGAACTGTTTAAGTTTCCACTTCATTTGTGTGCCTGCACCTGAGTTTGTGTTACTTTCATGCAGATGTGCACCAAGGCCAGCAGAGGGCGCAGGATCCCCTGGGGCTGGAATTACAGGCAGTTTTGAGTTGCCCAAGATGGATGTTGAGTGCATCTAATGAGCAGTGAGTGCTCTTAACCAATGAGCCATCTCTCTAACACCTATGTTTGTTATCTTGGTTGTAATTGTGGTTCTCATTGGGCTACACATTCACCAAAATTTCACCAAACCAAATACTTTAAACATGAGTATTTAGTGCACACCTATCCCAATAAAGTTGTAGCAATGATAACTTTTGCAAAGCCATAAGAAATAAAGAATGAGATCGGGTGTCCGCTCCCAGCACACCTGCCGGGATCCAAGTGGCTAACCTCACTTTCCCATGTCACACTGCTCCAACCCGACCGTGGCTGGTCTCAGCAGTTAGCATCTGGATCTGTGACCCTAACACTTCAGAACTTGACACCAGAGGCGAGACCACAGGCTGCTGCAGCGGTGGCCACAGTCCCACACTCTGATGGGGAGACTCTCTTCCTGTCATTTAGCCCACTCAGTGACAGAAAATAATGTGAGAGATAAATAAAAGAAAGAAAGAAAAGACAAGGATAAGGAGCCAGTCTGAGGCACTGCTGACAGCTGTGCCGAACGAAGGCCGGTTTATGAGAAGTTCAGCTCGGTCAGCATCTTGCTCATTTTAGTGTTGTCTCCCATCCCCCACTCCCAACGCATCCACAGCCCTGAGAAACCTTCCTTTGTAGTCTCCAGCTCTTCCCTGGCACATCTCCAGAGGGGCTATGATTGGGCTACATACAAGTTTCCAGGCTTGCAACTTCCTTTCACTCATAAATCAGTGCCTGCACACTCAGTTTCTCCTTCTTGTTTCACAGTATTAATAGCCCTAGGTCCTGGGAGCATTTGAGAACTGTTCCAATTTTGGTTTGAAAATCAATTTAGAAGCTAGTGGTTGGCTTTCTTCAGACTTCCGATTCCCCAGGGAAAGCTACTTCCTACAAACTGACCAAACCAGGGGCAAGGGGCTTCTCTGAAAGCTCCGGATACTTTGGTTGCAGTGTTTTTCTTGCACTCTCTGCCCCCCCAAAATTTAAAAGTCAATTTGGGAGAGAAGAAAAGCTGATACTTCTTTTTTTTAAAGAGTTCATGCCAGGGTAGGTCAGATTCCATTACAAAACCAAAAGGAAAAATATGAAATTCAGTGGCATTTGTTCAGACTGTTAGTCTCAATGTTTGTTTTAGAGACTTCTTTCTCCTAAATTAGTCTGGCTTCCTCCATAGGCCGCTGGCCTCCTGCAGGGAAAGTGAGGCAGTGTCAGGTCTCAGCAGATGATGCTAACAAGGCGGAGCTGGCTCCCCAGCAGGTGGGAGCAGAGACTGCAAGCTAATGGGTCCAAGGTCCTGCCCCCAGCATTAGCCAGCTGGGATATGCCTTAAAGACAAAGAAAACAAAGGGGCCCTTGGATGGGGGACAGAATAGATCCTCACCTACCCAAAACACTCACAAGTCTGGAACAACAGGCTAAGGGCCACATAGCTAGACTTCTAGAGAGCCTCCAGCATAGAGAATATGGCTACCGTACAGTCCATTGGTACCCCATTACCAACCAACCTCCCAGGTCCAGGCCAAAGCTAGCCTGGCACCCTAGACTGGTCCCAAGCTTGTCTGGATCACACCCTTTCATTGTAAGTTTTGCATTGCATTTCCTGACTTTAGCTCTTTTCATCCTCACTACACCTGATGTTAGGACCAAGGCTTCATCTTTCTCTATACAGGTGGTTGGGGCCAGCCCAGGTGGGCACTCATGGCATGTGCCCCCTGGCTGAGCCTCAAGCTGGTCCATATTACCTCAGCTACAGGATCGCTCCCACCTCCAGCAAACAGGGACTCTGATCTACCAGGGGTGGATCAGCATTTCCCTACAGCTCCCGCTCTGAGATCCTCAGCATTTCAAGCAGTCTATAAAGACCTGCATCTGGGAAGGGGGTTATTAATCTATTCATTACTGAGAAACAATGTGTCTTTTGAACCTGATATGTCTAATTGTGGAAGGGTACAAAGCCTGACAGTTACAGAGACAGGCAAAGGAGCATCTGCTTCTGTGACATGGAGGTTCTGGGTAGCTGAGGGCACCCAGCATTCCCTCCTAGCTCTCTGAGTGGAAACAGAATCCACACTGAGATAAGTGATGGCAACAGGAAGCTTACATTCCCCTCGGCATCACCACACGCTGTACAGAGCTATGTGCGTGCTCAGTTGGACTTAACTCTCACCAGCATTGAGTGACTTTAGAATTGAGTGCTTTAAGCTCCAGTCTAAAAGTGTGAAGGGGAGGGGGTGTAAAATGATGGACGGTTTGCTTGGAGGGAGCTGGTCAGTGAGCTGAAGAGACAAAACTCTATTCCACAGGTCACAAAATCTATCCTCTTATCTGTTTCTAGGTCCAGCCTGGGTTTCCTGTTGACAGCAGCCGGAGCCAGGGCACTGACTTGAGCAGCCTAAGATGACAGCTCCATGCAAGAACTAAAGAGAGCTTGAATGGCAGGTCATCTCCTCCCCATGCTGGTGAATCTGAGTGCTGCTATAATCAGCTACAGGGACCTGGGGTGGGTGGGCTGGGCTGGCTCTGATGATAGTCCCCTTAAACAAGTGAGAAAGGCAATACTCAAAGTTAAATGGATCCAAAGTTAGAGAATGACAACACAGAGAAGCTGAGACTTGAATTCGGACTGAAGGACTGCGTGGAGTCCAACATGGCTTAACAACTCATGGGCAGTTAACTAACTACCTTGTAGCCTGGTGACAAGTCGCCAGGACATCCAGCACTCCGGTCAATGAAGGAGGGTTTACAAAGTGTCCACAGTCCTTTTTAGATACGAGGCTCCCAGTTTCTAGGCTTAGGTTTACCTCCATGGAGTCCAGAGATCTATCATCACTAAAAGCAGTTGGCAGTATGTGTCCCCCAAGCACAGTAGGGAGACACAGCTGGCATGTCTTTCTTCCCAGATCTTGGAGCTCTACTGGCCAGCGTCACAGACTCTCATAGACCCTTGAAGAAGAACAGAAATCTTCTCTATGATACTGTTAATGAGAGCTCTGAGATTCCTTGATAGCTAGAGTCCTACTAAGTGCTTGGGCAGGCTTGGCCATTCTACAGGCAAGCCAATGTTTATGAGAACAGAAGCCCCAAGCTAGTGGCTAGTGATCTCTGCGGTAATAAGTATCCCAAGCTCCTTCACACTAAAACAATAATTCCGAGTTATGGCCTATATTGTCCTCCTGAAGTCCCCAGTGGAATTCACAACCGTTATCCATAAGGGAGCTGCCTGACTGTACTTAATCCCTTTCCTAGCGCGATTGCTGACCATTACTTCCTGAGATAAATTCCCACGCTACATGGTCTCCATTCCATGTGAGAAACAAGGCACAGTGTGGCACATGGCTGGGCGTGACAAGGACTTTGCAGCGCACCAAGCTCACACGGAGTGCTCACTCGAGGATGGCTGCTGTTATTATTGACTTCATTTTTTTTTCTCTGTTAGAATAACCATGCATTTGTTTTCTCTCCTTCCCAGACCTATGGCATCTTTGAAGTCACATGCCACGGGTACTTCCTCCCTGACTCCCAGGCAGAGCCTCTTCCAGGGCTGCCGCTCCATGTGGATCTATTTTGGGAACTCACCTTGTTTGACTTTTGAGCTACTTGTTTATTCCTGCATGGAAGCCAGGGGCCAAACTAACTGCCCTGTGTGTCCAGCTCAGGGGCAGAGCCCCTCATAAACTCTCTGACTCTTCAACTTCTTCAGCAATTGTTTGCTGCTTAGGGCCAGCATTCACTGACCAGAGCAACTGTGCTCCATGTCCTGGGTTGTGAGCTCGCTCACCTTCCACACATTCATGTCTGTCTTTTCCTATATGGGGATTCCACTGCCTCTGGGATGGTATCATGGTCCTTTACAGCAGTCCCACGTAAATGGATGTCAATTGATTGAAATAACCTGAGCAGGGTATGTCAGCAGCTGGCAGCTGATGTCTGAACTCCTGTCTCTCACAGATGAAGATAGCCAGCCTAGACCGGGCTGATTTTGAAGAGAGGTTATTTCAGGATTTAGAAGATACCAGAGTATCACTCCTTTGCATAACTAGATATATTTAATGGCTGTCGGGTTACATTTTACTTGGCTGGGTATATAAATAGCTCATATCCCATTTTCAAATCACAAGTCAGTGTGCAGGCTCTTGAGTTCAGTCCCTTTGGCCGTTGAGGTGAAATCCTGGCTCCTTGGAAGCACCATGCTTATTAGGTGGGATTTTAAAAGCATGATCAGGCATGAACTCACCCGCCACTCATGACCACTGTGCAGGCTTAAGATACCTTGGAGCGTGTCTAGAGCCATGTTGGCCTCAGGTAGTTCCATCACTGACTCGTGCACTGGACACTACAGCCTACAGACAGCGACTGTCTTCATACCCCAGAGCTTTAATGAAAGATTTGGTAGTGAGAACAGATCCATTGCAACGTCCATGGCCTGAATTCTTCAAGTGATATTAGTGCTATCCCTAAGCACAATCCAAATGTGTGTGTTTAGGACTGCCTGTAGGTGAGTTCTACCATAGCTGAACAGTAACTTCAGCTTGGAGCCTAGGTAAGTCAGTACTTCTGGGCACAATCTTGAGGAATGTTCCATAAGCTGCACAGCAGGGCTGAAACTCGCCTTGGTACAAAAGGATCTCTTCCTGCAAGCTCGACCCTCTAACTGCTGCAAACTCTGAAGATTAGAAGCACCAGGTAGGAGGATGACAAAGTGGCAGCCACACAAGGTACATCAAGAAGAGAGAACACGGAGATCAGAGGGAGAACGTAGAACCACTTGGTTTGAGACACGATCGAGAGCCAGCCCCTTTTCTAATGGCACATGCAGCAGAAAGCCTGTTCACTGTAATTCTCAACTTAGACTGAACTTTAAGGGACCCTCAGAACGTCCCTAAAGCCAGGCTCTACCACCTGCATTCTTACCATCCAGGCTCCTACAGAACAGCCCGCTGAGCCAGAGGACTCGATGGCTTCTCTAGTCCAAAGGTCAGATGCCACCACAGTCCTCCACAAAACATGGTAAGGTCTGTCACAGCAACAGTCTACGCTCTGGTACCAATTTCTGCCTTGGTTAAGTCTCCACTGCTGTGATAAAACTCCAAAAGCAACCTGGGGAAGAAAGGGTTACTTTGGCTTGTATGTCCCAAGGCGCGGTCCACTGAGGGAAGACGGTCCACTGAGGGAAGACGGTCCACTGAGGGAAGACGGTCCACTGAGGGAAGACGGGGCAAAAACTCAAGGCAGGAACCAGGAGGCAGGAGCTGATGAAGAAAACATGGAGGAACCACCTACTCTCTTGCCCTCCATGGCTTGCTCAGCCTGCCTTCCCCAGGACCACCTGTGGGGGACCACCTGTGGGTGGGACCGCCCACGGTGAGCTGGGTTCCCCACTTCACTCAATAAACAAGAAAATGAAATACAGACTTGCCTACAGGAGGTGTTTTCTCAACTGAGAGTCCCTCTTTCCAAATGACTCTAGTCTGGGACGAGCTGACATAAAGCAAGTCTCCTGAGGAAAGGGGCTAAATTTGACTTACCTTTATGCCCCTGGTGCCTAACATCATACCTGGGACTGGGTTCAAAGTGATACCATGTTTGCAGAGTGAATAAACACACTGTATCTCTTTTGTGGATGTTCCTGAGAACATTACTGTTTTGGAAACACATGAAGGTGCTTTATCCACTGAGCAGCTTCTCAATGGCAGGGACTTCCTGGCCTGTCTGCCGCTCATTCAGACATGTTTCTATGGCAGTCTTGGTATACACCAGATGCCAAGCAGCTGTTAGGACAACGTAGAGGAGATAATCTGAGAGGTGTGGACAAGTGGGACAAGGCCACCAAAATCCCAGCGGCGGGGAAAAAGCTCAGGGCAAGTTCCAGATCATGCAAGAGAACATTGCCTAGAACTCAAGGGACAAGTGACGGGACAAAAATTCAAAGTGTGGAAGACACAAGAGAAATGGTCATCAGGGGCCATTTCTAAGTTCCAAAAGAAGTGTGATGCTCGCTAGAAAGACTTCTGCCCCAAACGGTAACGTTTTCCCAGACTCCTGCTCACAGGATAATACTTATTTTGAGAGACCCATTTACTGTAAACTTGATTCCCCACCTTCTGGATGATAAAGAGGCGGTTCATTCATTGACTTCCTCCCTTTCTTTTCCCTGGCCACTCCCCTCTGTGCTTTCCATCTTTCAAAATGAACCAGGCAGGAAACAGAACGGCTTTCTTTTCTAGTTCCAGGTCCCTGGCCATCTCAGCTGGGCTTTGAAGAATGGGGCCTTGCCCCTAGACTCTCTCTGAGTGACAGAACTTTGCCCCACTCTTCCCAGACACTTTGTACCATGGCTGTCAAGACTGAAGACAACACCCAAGAAGCTAATAGCTGCCAGAGTGGCTGGAGCTGGGTTTCAATCCTCACGCCTGCTGAGCTCTTCCTGAACATGCATTCTTTGTATGAAAGATATCCAAAGATGGGATTACCCAGGTATTCTACTGGAAAAAAACCACATCACTATCCCCTGGTCTAAAGCACACAGATTACTCAAACTAGCCTTTAGTAAATGGGGATACTTTCCTCTCTGAGGCTCAGTACACTTCGGCATAGGGTCTTTCCAGATCTCTGGGGTGGGGACTTTCCCCTTACATCACAGATAGGCACTACAAGACAGACAAAGAGAGATGGAGAGGGTTCCAGAGAAGGAGCAGCTATCCTGGATACTTGTAGAAAGACCTCATGCCACATGAGCTCATCCCTGTCACCCGATCACAGGTCATGATGAACACCATGTTTTCAAGGGGTCAGTCACACAGCTGGAGTTTATACCAAGCACTGCTGACCTACAGGAGTCTGGAGCACTGTGTATCCTAAGATGTATGAACACAGGCAGGGGAAAGTAGCCCTACACTACTCTATTCTGGGCCTGTCAAGGCCCGATGAGGGGACAAAGCATAAGACTCTGAAAGAAGTCAAATGCTCACAATTCACCATCTTGAGAATTGGCTTCCAGGCCAGTGGAAGCAGGGCAGTGTCGGAGGCAGGGTGTGAGGATGGATCATAGCGTTTCAAAGACAACTAGAAAGTGTGCTTAAGAAAATTCTATATGCAAAGGGCCTTTATAACCCACTTCCCACTGTAATAGGGGGACCATTCCATACTGAGTCACACCTATCACACATACACTAGTACTTCTTTGCCTCATAGACACAGGCAAGTCAGAAGCAAAGCTGAGGCAGGAGAATTATGGACTTGTCACTACTCTCTATTCCTTGGTTGACCTTCCAGCCAAGCCTACCATGGTTAGCTGTGTAAGCAACAAAGACCATGTGATGGTGTGTATGTGCTTGCCCCAGGGAGTGGCACTTTTAGAAGATGTGGCTCTGTTGGAGTAGGTGTGGCCTTGTTGGAGTAGGTGTGTCACTGTGGGCGTGGGCTTTAAGACTCTCATCCTAGCTGCCTGGAAGTCAGTCTTCTAATCATCATCCTCATGCACACTTACCAATTCCAGTCTATGCTTTTATTTCTTTTTTAACTTAAAATGGCATCTTAGTTAGGGTTTCAGTTCTGTGAAGAGGCACCATGACCAAGACAACTCCTATAAAGGACAACATGTAATTGGGGCTGAGTTATAGGTTCAGAGGTTCAGTCTATCATCACCAAGGTGGAAACATGTAGTGTTCAGGCAGGCATAGTGCAGGAGGAGCTGAGAGTTCTACATCTTGATCCACAGGCAGCAGCAGGAGACTGTGTGCCACACTGGGTGTAGCTTGAGCATAAGAGAGCTCAAAGCCTGCATGCACAGTGACACACTTCCTCCAACAAGACCACATCCACTCCAGCAAGGTCACACCTCCTAATAGTGCCACACCCTATGGGACAAGCATTCAAACACATGAGTTTTTAAGGATCATATTATTCAAACCATCACAGATAGTTTTATTAGTATGTGCTAATTGTTCAGAGTGATGGGTTTTATTGTGACATTTTCATATATGGCTATAATGTACTGTGATCATATTGACACCTGTGCTGGCTAGTTTTATGTCAACTTGATACAAGCTAGAGTCATCAGAGAGGAGGAAGCTTCAATTGAGAAAATGCCCTTATACAGAACGTTTTCTTAATCTAGTGATTGAGCGTGGGAGGGCTCACTCCATTGTGGATGGCACCACCTTCGGTAGTGGTAGTCCTGGGTTCTATAAGAAAGCAGGCTGAGTAAGTCATGAGGAACAATCCAGTAAGCAGCACCCTCTCTGACCTCTGCATCAGCTCCTGCCTCCAGGTTTCAGCCCTGCTTGAGTTCCTGCCCTGATTTCCCCCAACAATTAACAGTGATGTGGAAGTGTAAGCTAATAAACCATTTCGTGCCCAAGTTCCTTTGGGTCCTAGAGTTTCATCACAGTGACAGTAACCTTAACTAAGACAACGCCCTTGTATCCCCTGTGCCTGCTCCTTCTATCCCCTTTCACATCATAATTGCCCCCTTTGAGGTCCCTTTTACCTCTTAGTATTCCACACATGAAACAGAAACATGTAATACTTGTCTTTGTTGAGTCAGGCTTATTTCTCATAGGATGATGTTCCCCAGTTAGGTCTATTTTTCTGTAAACAACTTACATTTCTTTCTTCTTCATTGCTGAGTAAAATTCCACTAATTTATAATATGTGTGTGTGCGTGTGTGTGTGTGTGTGTGTATTATTTTCTTCAACTATTCATAGGTTGATGGACAGCTGGATAAACCTGTATCTTGGTGACTGTGGCTTGCACTCTGATAAATGCGGATGTGCCTCTGTAGCATCCTGATTGATTCCTTTAGGTCTGTACCCAGACGCTGTCTAGCTGATCGCATCGTAGTTCTATTTTTAGATTTTTGGGAAACCCTCCATGATGGTTTCCACAGGCACTGCACTAATGTGTGTCCCCACCAACAACACTACACTATACACTTCTTGTAGTTTGCACTCTGAATCAGGAATGGCAAGAGCTTTGCATTGTAAATCAATAGGACTCTGGAGCTCTGGTTTTCACCAGGGTGAGATTTTTGTCTCCTGGGGACACATCTGGTACTGTCTGGGGACATTCTGTCGGTCATGACCTGGAGAGGGGATGACACTACTGGGGGTGGGAGCTGGGAGTGCTGCTGAGCATCTCACAGAGCACAGGACAGCTATAAAGAAGAACCTGGCTCAAACGTCAGTAATGCTGAGACTGAGAGACCTTGCAATGGATGCTGAGGCTCTATGAGAAATTGCCAGAGGCCCAGTCTGACCTGAATATAAGATGCATGCAAAAAACTAAGAGTTGAGGAAGCAACAAGTTAAATTAGGACGAGATCTTCGATCTGAATTGTATTCAGCAGGAAGTGAGCAGTTAGAAGAGAGAGGCCCTACGGGGTGACCCCTGAAGTCTCTGGCCTAAGTGACAAGTCAATTTGACTAAAGCTGAGATACATAGGAGGAGAAGGTAAACATGGCAAAGCATGTTCCATCATGCACACAGTGTGCATCCCTGGTGTTACTGGAATGAGACCGCAAGCTGCCCTGCTTAGAGGTAGTTCACAGTGAGCAGCTCACTGGAAGTCAGTGCAATGGGACAACTCGGCCATCCAGAGGTTCCTAGGGACAAGGGGCTAGAATATCCACAGAGACTTGGAAGACACCCAGATGAAAGACCTTGTGGAAGCAGGGAGAGCTGTCCCAAGCCTGGGGAGGAGCTGGTGGCACCAAATAGGGCCAGAGTAGACACACAGGCAATGAAACCAGAAGAGAAAGACCAGTCAGAAGCCGCCAGACAACGATGAGGATGGGGATTCGGAAGAAGGCTAAGTCAGCTCACCATGCCTTCCAGAGAAAGCTGGGGTTGGGGTTTGAACTAGGGTCTACTGGCCATGTCCCCCAGCCTACAGCATCAGAGCACCACAGGATCACACAGATCCATGGACAGGCTCCTTGCCTGCACACAGGAGGCTGGATGCAGTTGCTCCAGACAGCGGATGACAATGTACAGTCACCAGTACCGGAGAGTCTGGTGTCACACATGGAAGCCCTCCTCCTAACTCCCCACTGCCTCACAAATATGAGCTACAGGCCCCTGGGACTGCTGTGCCTGCTTTTGCATCAGCTTTACATTAAGCAAATAAATACCACTTAACCTTCTCTGTGAAGCTCACAGCTTGAAGCTTGACATTCACTTTTGGGCCTCAGCAGAAGTGAGCTGAGCTGGGTGCAGGCCTTAGCCAGTGTGCTCCTCCAAGACTCATTTCCTGAGATGCAGGTGGACGGAGAATAATCAGAAAAAATGTTCAACCATCCCAGTGGCCAGAGGAGCACATTTAAAAATAAGTACAAGACATTATCTTCCCCCAGCAGATTGGCAAGAATGAGAAGACCGGTCATCGGGGCTGGGTGCATGGCTGCAAAGGTAAGCGGGTCATGTGGGCCACCTGCAGCGTTAGATGAGACAAGGCTAGAGGAGCAGAAAGGTCGACTTCTCAATCCACAGATAGCTGTGTGTGTTTCACACTCCATGTACCTTGAGAATTTAAGACCTCAAAGCCCCGACTCCACAGTGGCACGCTTTCTCTAACAAGGCCACACCCCCTCCAGTAAGGCCACACCCCTCCAGTAAAGCCACACCCCTCCAGTAAAGCCACACCCCCTCCGGTAAGGCCACACCTCCTCCAATAAACCACACCTAATAGTGCCACTCCTTATGGGCCAGGCATTCAAACACATGAATCTATTAGGGTCATACCTATTCAAATCACAACATCCTTCTCAGCTGATCCCCGTATCATCACCCTAATCTTATATATGAAGGATCTATGGCACAGGCAGAGTAAATGTCTTAGATAACGTATCGAATAATTTTGATAGGGAGGAGTCATACCCCAGGCAATCTGCCTCTACACCCTGCACACTGAGCGCCACTGTTGCAGGATATTTAATCACACTGTGAACCCTGAGACTGTATTACTTACTGGGAAACACACACCTTGAATCCAAGAGCTCTCTGCTAGAATATTGTAAGCGGGATTCAATAAAGTCAACCATAGGTCAAGAGGCAGAGCAAGCAACCAGGTAACAGGGAGTGAACATAGAATTAAGAAAAACCAGAGAGTACGAGAGAGTCAGGTGGACAGAGAGAGACGCACAGGAACTAGAAAGGAGGGCATTTAGTTCAAAGGACTTTTGTTGAGACAGAGTAAGAGAGGAGCATGCATGGTGGGATGTTGGTTGAGGAGGAGGTCAGCTGGGGGTTTACTCTACCTCTCTGAGCTGGCAGGCTTTCACTGCAGCATCTGGCTCCTGAGTCTTTGTTGGTAAAAATTGAATGACTGAGATTTTGTTTAAAAAAAGAAAAAGAAAAAAGTCAAATAGCAGGCCGAAGCTGCCAATGAATAATAAAGTCACCAAGGCTGGAATGACAGGACCACATCTTTCAAAACTCTGGAAATGATGGAGATGGAACAGTGGGCATGAGCCTTGTGGTAGGAGTGTTGTGTCTTGAGAGCATCGTTGTCTTCATTGTGGTTAGGAGACTTTGGTGTGGTTTTGTGAGAAGTTACAAAAGGGAAACTGAGTAGAATGTACAGCGATGTCTCCACAGTTTGTGTCCATGGTGAGTCTCCATGGTATGTGTCCATGGTGAGTCTCTATGGTAAGTCTCCATGGTATGTGTCCATGGTAAGTCTCCATGGTATATGTCCATGGTAAGTCTCCATGGTATGTCTCCATGGTATGTGTCCATGGTAAGTCTCCATGGTATGTGTTCATAGTATGTCTCCATGTTAAGTCTCCATGGTATGTTTCCATGGTATGTCTTCATGGTAAGTCTCCATGGTATGTGTTCATGTTAAGTCTCCATGGTAAGTCTCCATAGTATATCTCTAGGGTAAGTCTCCATGGTATGTCTCCATGGTAAGTCTCCATGGTAAGTCTCCATGGCATGTCTCCATGGTAAGTCTCCATGGTAAGTCTCCATGGTATGTCTCCATGGTAAGTCTCCATGGTAAGTCTCCATGGCATGTCTCCATGGTATGTCTTACAACTACACAGGAATATCAGAAAAGTTTTATTTTTTAAAGAAGTATTTAAGTCTTAGCGGCAAGCCAAAGTTAAATTTCATACATATGGACCACAAGTGTGTTCTGATTAAAATATGCACAATTAAAGCCAGAGGAATGAGTGGAGGCCTCTGTAACAATCACAACTATGAGCCAAAGCCACTTGAGTTTCTACTTAGTTCCAGAACCCCGGTTTCAACACACACACACCTCATACAGCAATACACCACACCACACACACACCACATACATCACACACACACACACACACACACACACACATACACACACATCACCTACCTCCCATGAACACAGCATGTCTGTGAGTCATTAGAAAGGAAGGATCTCTTCAGGCAGCAGAACAGAAAGGAAGCCTCCAAGGGCAGATCTACCCTCAGCTTGGAGCAGGACTGGAGCATCCTTCTGGATAGTGATGACTTTTGAGAGCAAAGAGTCAGTTCTGGAACCCATTGCAGAATATCTTGGGAAGGTGATTATCCTGTTGACAGGTCAGCACAAGTAGACCAGCATCCATTGACAGCTTCAAACACAGGACAAAGCTTTCACCTGAGTGTGTAACAGAGTGCATGCTGCACTTCCTAAACCTTCAGCAGAAGCCAAAGACTGACCAGGAAGCTTGCAAGATCTACCACGTAGTCTGAAGGGACTTCAACCCTTCAGCTTCTCCTCAGTGGCTGGACACTAGCAAGTCACCAAAACACAATATCAGCATCTGGTTCTCTGTGCATCTTCCACCCAAGTCACTTGCTCAGACCCAGCTTGCTCAAGTCCCCAGCTTGTTTCTGGTCCTTCCAGCATATGGCCACCTGCCTGCCTTCAGGCTTCCTCTCATTATCATCTTGACAGAAAGCAGGGCAGAGCAGGGGCTGTAATCCAGCATGTCTACTACTGTTCCCACAGCATGTGTATCTGGTATGTGACAGCCCCTGGATGAACATTTGTTGGAAGAGCAAAGGTTGAAGATTAGCCTCTCAGAGTGTGATCTCCCACACTTGTTCAGTGACCGAAGTTTGCAGGACACATTGGCCATTATGCAGAAACTTTTCTTTCTCCCACCAAAGCCCTGGACCTCATCTCTTCTCAGCCTCTGCTTTTCCTGTGGACACTGTAGTTCATGGGGCAGGGACAGACACACTGTCAGGGACAAGTCCTGACATGCTCAATCTAGTCTTAAAGATGACTTTCTTCAAAGCCTGTATGAGAACTAAGTAAGGTCCTTGGTAACATCACTAAAGAATAGAACGAGAAGCCCTTGTGCCAAAACTGGTAGAGAGATCATGCAGGAAAAGACCAAGGCTGGAACCTCCTGCAAAGGCACCGGACCACAAAGCGACTACTGGGGCAACCAGACTATCTCACAAAATAAAAATAGGGGCTGGAGAGATGGCTCAGCTGTTAAGAGCACTGACTGCTCTTCCGGTGGTCCTGAGTTCAATTCCCAGCTCAGATGCCTTCTTCTGCTGTGATTGAAGAGAGTGACAGCGTACTCATCTACACAAAATAAATGTTTTTAAAAATAAAACTAAAAATAAATAAATAATAAATAAAATATAAAAAATAAAACAAAAAAGATACAATACCGAACGCAAACAACAACAAAGTCATAAGCGCTCAACTTCCACAAGCCGTATATATTTCTTCACCAGCATTCTGAAAACACCTCTCACCAAGTCAGGGTCTCAGCTCACTCCCTACAGGGGAACAATCCACTGAAAGGAAATTCATGCCTTTGAATGTCAAGTTTAAAATCTATCTGGCCAGAGACATCTGCCCAATAGGGTCATTTTACTTAGGACTAGATAGTGACAGACTTGATAGAGAGGCCACTTCCGCTGCTCTCAGCCTTGCCTGACCAACACACAACCTCTGAAAAGGTACCCAGTGCCACCAGTACCACTGGGTGCTCCTGCCTGCTGGGTGCTCTGGCTGGGTGCTCCTGCTGGTGGCCCCGTTGGGTGTGCTGTGTGGAGAGTGATGCTGGCCCGGCCAGAAATGAGGGACAGGAAAGCTGTTCCTCTGACAAGAAAGCAGATGCAGCTCCTACGGCTGCACTTACAAAGTATGACAAACTGCTTGGTTAATGACAACAGATGCTCACTGCCTTACTCTGCTAAAGGCTGAAACACCGAGAACAAGTTATCTGTGGGGCCTCGAATACTCTGGAGCCTGGAAGGGAAGGCCTTTGGTTCCTCTCTCCTGATGGTTTGCTGCTAATAGCAAGTTTTGGCCTCCCTTGGTCTGCTCCAGCCTCTGCCCTCAGGGTCACATGGCTTTCTTCCTGTCTCCATGACCTCTCTTATAAGGACATCAGGGAAAGTGGCCTGCTCCCATGCAGTATGACCTCTTAAGGTAACTTATCACACCCTCAGTGACTTCATTCCATATAAGATGTATTCTGGTGGCCTAGGAGTTAGACTTTTTAAAGTTTCTGCTTTGGAGGGGATACAATACATCCATTACAGTGAGACAGAAAGACAGCAAACCTCCCAAAAAATGCTGCAGAGAGCCTGAGACAAGGTCCATGGAACATCAATCTTAGCAGCAACCATGCCCCATCTGGGTAACCAATGATCAACCTGTTCACCACAGACCTTGAAGACTTGGACAGGAAGAGGCAGAGTAGCCAGCATGAACAGGGACCAGCATGTCCTCCCTGGTGGGCTAGCCAGGACAGTGCTGGGAATTTCCACAGTGCAGCATGGGAGGAGGCCAGTATCGATACTTGCAACCCAAGATTGGCCTTCAAGTCAAGCTTATTTTGGTTTAGAGAAAATTAGTGTCCAAAGAAATGGCAAAGCCCAAAACAATGGCTGCAGCTTTACAGTGGCTATAAACATGTCCCCCTGCCTAAGGTCACACTATTTCTATGAACTGCACAGGATCGGACCTCGGGATACCGAAGACATGAGTCAATGCGGCAAATGGAATCAAAAATGAGAGAAAGAGGCCAAGTGTACGTGCCTGCTGGGAATGAGGATAAACCCAGAGAAAACAGAGTTAGTCCGGATCTCTACCTACCCCCACCCCTAAAAAAAAAAAAAAAAAAAAAGGAACTCCCTGTAGACAAAGAATATTAATAAAATAAAACTCCAAAATTTGATCCTGGAGCAATAACAGAATCCCCGTGCCAAACTTCACAGGCGCACAGAGGATGTGCAGAGCTGAGCAATCTGTGGACAGCAGTTCTTGGAGGAACCCCTGAGAGCTCACAGTGTTCAGGCCAAAACGTCCTGGAAACCCAGTCCTCTGGAAAATCGCAGACTAACTTTATGAATTGCACATGTGGCCACAAAGCCAGCTCTGCAGCGTCGGGAGAAAGGCTCTGCGTAGAAATCTATCCCCCCACCCCCACCAGTGCTACAGACCACCAGGGCGGATGTGAAGCGCATCAAGGGTCCTGAAAACTCACCCAGACCCGAAGGGCTCTCTTGGCAAACTCAGGAAAATAGAATCCAGTTGAGACCTGCTGAGATTAGATAAGATAGACAAAAAGGCCACTTGCCTTCCCTGGAGGGGACCTGCCTGGAGAAGGGCTCCCCCAGAGGGAGAGCAAAGGAGCCTTCCCTAGCTACTTCATTTGTTTATTCTTCCTTTCCACCATCTTGGACATGAGTCAGCAGTGGCGCTTAGCTCATGGAGTCTTGTGAGGATGAAAGGATTTAGCATAAATGCTTGGGCAGCACCTGTCCTGTCAGTCAGGATGGCCACCGGTCCTCACCTGCAGCAAAGCAACTCTTCAGACCAGCTGAAGCCTGGGATCCACCCCTCAGGTTACTCGACTCTTACACCCCCACCCCCACCCCACCCCCCCAAAAAATCCAATTTTACTTTCCTATCCCAGATTCCCTTCCCATTTTGTCTCCCAACAACCTCTTCGAAATCTGGAGCGCTTCCCACTCGCTGTCACAGGATCTAAGAATGGGAAAGGCCCTCCAAGGTCCCTCAGCTTCCGCCTCTGCCCCAAGGCAGAATTCTGTTCACACCGACTCCGACAGATGGATGTCGTTTCAATACAGGAAATATTTATTGTGCATCCAGGCTGGGCCAAGCCCTGTGCTCAGGACTGCTAGGAGCACACATAGAAGTGGGGACCACCGAGCTCCTGCTGCCCACTGGAGCTAGGAATACACAAAAGACAAGAGGAAGGCCCAGCTCCTGCTGTCTGCTGGGGGGTGGAGCTGAACACTCCAGCAGGGGGCAGTTTTGCAAACTGAGGAACTTCTTTGTGAAACCTCTTTTTTTCTTTTTTTTTGGCTCTTAGGACTTTCAACTGATTCAATGATCCCCCTTCCTGCCCCCCACCACTTCTTCCTACTGCTAGCTTGCTTTGGTGTTAACCACACCTGGGTCCATGTCTGATTACTGGCCCCCGCAGCACAGCCAAGTGGCATGTAAAATCAACCATCACACACTGAGGTCACTGGTCATTGCTCTATGCCCAGACTCTCCTAGTGACTACAAGGTAACTTCTGGCTCAACACAAAATGCACAAAGAACATCTTCCATTGGCATCTCTCCCACCTCTACAAGGTGGCTCAGGCCCAGTCCCCACAACAAAGCTTTCACCTCCTGTTCCATTGTAGTCATGAGAGTTCTGAGTATAACCTGTGCCCCAGAATGCGTCTGCCTTGTAGACTGAGTAGCCCAGGGAAGCCCTGGCTATAGTTGGGAGCCTACACCTACTTGTGAGATTGGAAATTCCTCAGTGGGATATAGATTGAGTTGTAAAGCAGAAATAGATACATGATGCTAACTTCCCAGCATGCATTGCCCAAAAGCTGAATTTGCATCTACTCTCATAGCTGCCTTCCATCCCTGGGGGTTGTGGGGGTCAGGAGACATCTAGGCTCATCTTGTCTGCTCCTGGCTCTCAGCATCAGCTGTGCCCTTAGGAGACTGCAGCTCTCTGATAGCTGTCGTCTCTAAGAAACAGAGGCTTTCCATGGTAGACTCCAGACCAGCACCACCTCTAACCGTGTCACCACCATCCCAAATGTATCATCAGAGCCTCCAAGCCCTGAGAGAACAAAGTTCCCTCTGAGGACCCTGAGGACTCTTGCCCAGTCAGGTATGGCTGCTGAATTCCCAAACAAGGCAAGTCCTCAGACTGGGACCTTCTAAGGAAACATTCCCTTCTCCAGGCAGCACCTCCTTACCCACTGGCTTAGATCCTGTCTTCAGCTCCTATGCCTCCCAGAGAAGTTCTTGAGGAGTGGAGACTAGCCAGTCTTCTAGGCAACTCTCGGTCCTTCCCCAGGCTCCTCACCCAACATTTTGTAACAAAAACAACATTGATAACTTGTCATTGCTGCTTAAGCTTGTTGCAAGTAGATTCTGGGAGCAAGGTGGGACCTCGTCCTAGACTCCAGCGTGTTTATGTCAAATTCTCTCCATAACTCCTTTTTCTGGGACGGGCTGGCACCCTAACTCTGTGCCAAGGAAAAGAGAATAGCAAACAGCTAACGTGTTAAAAAACATTTTGTCCCAGGCTGGAGAGATGGCTCAGCAGTTAAGAACAACTGACTTCTCTTGCAGAGGTCCTGAGTTCATTCCCAGCAACCACATGGTGGCTCACCACCATCTGTAATGAGACTTGACACCCTCTTCTGGTATGTCTGAAGAGAGCAACAGTGTACTCACATACATAAAATAAATAAATAAATCTTCTTTTTGAAAAATCTTATTCTTGAAGACAGCTAGAAGGTAAGCCATTTACAACAGAAGTTACTGCTGTTTGAAAGGAGACATAAAAATGTCTGCCGTGGGACTGGGTGGAAGTTGAGTCATGAACTCTCCCATGGAGATAATGTGCCCTGCCCCACCCCATCCCGCCCTGCCTAGACCTCTCAGCTGGCCTCCCCAGTCATTTCTGCTGTGTATTTGTAAGCGCCTGATGCTCCTCTAGCTGCCTTTTGCCACTTGTCCTTTGACCTGGAAGCCACATCCAAGGGGACACTACTCGGCCAGGACTCAGGCTGGCTGCTTCTAGGAGGATTCCCCAGCTAACCTCGTCTAGGTGTTTGCGAGCCCCTGATTTGATGATGTCACCATGGTATTGTTCTCGGCACCTGGCTGAGTCCTTGAGCTCTGATTGGCTGATGCTTAGTCCTCCCTGCTGGACACCCTGAGCTCTGATTGGCTGACACTTTTCTGTCTGCTCCACTTCCCTTTTCCTCTGCCACTCCCCATTTACTCTTTTATCCTTGCTTGCTGTTTATTTAACTCATTCGAAACCAAAAGCACAGCTACTGGAGGTCTTCCTCCTGCCTGCACAGAACACATACCCTCTGCAGAAATGATGCAAAGCCATGCTCTCCCCTCCCCTACGACTGTCCTGACTGCTGGTGCTGATGTCTGTTTTCCCCTGTCACTGACATTCTGTGTCCCCCAAGCTTGGTCATGGCGGGGCTTCCATCTGGTGAAATGTCCCAAACTTTAATTTATACAGGGTCTAAGGCCTTAGCTATTCTGCCTGTGTTTTGGTGACCTTTTTCCTTTAACCTTTAGTACTGAATGAGGGTTTTCCAGTCTTTCTTGCCTCAATGAGGCAACGACCTCCTTGCCCTCGGGTGGGTTGGACCAACCATTCCACCCAGCAGAGCAGCCCTTCCTCCTTTTTCATTCAATAGGAAGAGCCCCAAGATGGCCAAGGCTTATCTTTCAGTTTACTGGAACTACGGCTTTGGTCCCTATGTTGACTTTTCCTAGAGAGAGGTGAATAAATACACTCCAGATAAAGCATCAAGGATGGATCGCAGAAATGATCCCATTTCGGTCTGGCTTGCTGAATCACTGGCTCTATTAAGATTTCTTACAGGAGCATGAGTGAGTCCCCAAGCAGCATGTCTCTAAACACACACACACATACACACACACACACACCCCATATGGGTGACACTCCTGAATGCCACAGACATGGATGGAGCCCTTTCTTCAGTTACCATTACCTCTGCCATATTCTAGCATATTCTAGGCCACGTACAACTGAGGTAAGATTATGTACAGCAACATGAAGGCAAGAGGCAACTGGACTCTCATCTGAGCATCTAATGACCTTCCCACCTCCTCTTCTTCCTATGAGGGAGCATCTACAGTCCTAGTCCCGTGAGGGTCCTTTTGGGTAATCACAGCTGATCTGTTTTCAAGATGATGAAGACTGTGTCATACCTGGGGGACAGAGTGACACAGCTGCCTCATTTGAACACACAATTCTGTATATAGTTCAGGATACAACATAGTAAGAGAAGTGACTTCCAGCTGTAGTCCTTGATTTCTAGACTAGCGTATCCTGACTCTGGGGAGTTAGCGCCATGTTGCTGTCTCTGACTCTAAGAAGATATCATGCCCTGTAAATTAGAACCCTGCCCTTTCAGGATCTTTGCTAAGTCTCTGCACCTTTCACATACCACAGCCACTTCCAGCTAATGGGAGAGAGAGGGGAACACTCACTCTTTGGCAGTGGCTTGTTGCTCACTTCCTAAGCTAGGATCAGAAGTATTCTTGAGCATGTCCTAATACTGGCTGAGGTGTCAGGTCATCCTGTACCATCATTGGCAGTGCTGGCAGAAATGGTATGGGCAGAGAAGAAAAAATCTATTGTTAGAAATGCATCTAGGCCAGGGATCACAAATATCTGTCGTGCTCGTGGTACCAAAGGCCAATACAACCATTCTGCTACTGGGTGGGGCTCAGGGGTTTAGTGTTGGCCTCTCCTATAGGCAGATTAGGCACCCAGGTAGACAGCAAGCCTAGATAACACTCATAATGGAGAAGTTCACCTATCAAGCCCCTACACAGCCCTGCCAACTCTTATCCATGTTCATGGGCCCCTGCATAAGCCTTGGGTGACCGCTAACTGATAGTTACTCAGTGAGTCACTTTATCCACATGATCATTAAGGTCTCCTATACTAACTGATGTCCTTAAGACATTCACACAGCACACATTCACAGCTTGTATGCTCATTTTGACTTTGTCACTATTATAACCCTGGCTACCCAGATCTCTGAGCACCTAGACAAACCATTAGTGATTCCTACAAAGCTATGTGGCTCTATACTTCCAGCTAGCCCTCACTTCACGTGCCCAGACAATCAAATGTTCTGCTCAAAGTTCTGTCTAAAAAGTCCAATCTAGACACAGAAACCGCATAGTAATGCAAACAGAATTGCTACTGAGGGGTTAGTGTGCTAACAGTAAACGTTAATGAGATTCCTAACTGTCCAGGTACAACAGATACAAGGAGCAGTCACTATACCTCAGTCAGTCAGTGCACATGAGGAGAAGCCCTTTCTTTCCCACCAGGCTGGGATTAAAAGCCCAGAAGGACATAGTCCTGCTCCAATGACCATTAAGAGCATGTAGATGCTGAAGAGGTGAGCTGGGATTGTGCCAACTGTGGTATCAGGAGAAGGTACCCAGGAAGGAAGGCTCCATAACACAGAATGTGCCTGCTGTGTAGCCACTGGAGGGAAGGTGAGGGCAAGATGGTACCCAAGAAGGAGCATTCCACTGGGAAACTTCCAGAGGTCAAGAGAGAGATGACAGCCATTGGGTACTACAGAAGCTCGGGCTCTTCCTCTCTGCTCAATCAGGCACAGGGGAAAAGTGTCCCCATGTGCTCTGGGGCCTAAACTTCAGACATGTGTCCCAACCAGGCTCACAGAAAACAGAAAGAGACAAATCCCCTTTCTTTCCAGTCCCTCTATTGGCAAGGTTTACATGTGCCAGCTGGCAAGGGAACCATCAGCAAAGCCCATCTCCATCATGAAGCAGACCAGTCAGGGTAGACTGAAGTGCTGTATAGCAACAGCCTGATGACTGGTACAGGGAAGGGGGTGTGCCAGGAGATGACATCAGAGGGAAGGCGGGGAGCACACCAACATATAACGGCACATTGTTTGTTTTTTGTTTTGTTTTGTTTGTTTGTTTGTTTCCGAGATAAGCTTTCTCTGTATAGCCCTGGCTGTCCTCCTGGAACTCACTCTGTAGACCAGGCTGGCCTTGAACTCAGAAATCCGTCTGTCTCTGCCTCCCAAGTGCTGGGATTAAAGGCATGCGCCACCACTGCCTTGCATGACAACACATTGTTATCCAAGCAGAGCCTAACAAATAAAACCACTGATCAAAAGAAAGATGGGCACAATCAGGAAAAGGTACCTGTGAGAGACAGAAGATACACTTCCTTCCCACCATCACCAAGACAAGCTTAACCCAAGCACAGGGGCTGGATGCTGTCAGTCCTATTGGATTCTAAGCAAACCACCCTTAGAGAATCTTCCTGTGAGCCTGACACGGGGCTGGGTACTTTCTCTCATTTTTTGAAACCCTGGCCAGGGCTATGTGGGAGGCTATGCTTCACTGGCTTGTCCCATGTCCTAAAGACATTCAGCTCCAAGACCACTCACTCCTGGTGGCCCTTGCTGAGGGAAACCAACCAGGCCCTGGCTGGTTGCTGAGAACTCTGTGCATGGAGGATTCCTTCTACTCATATGCAGCAAACATTGACCCTGAGCCGTTCTCCCTACAGCTCTGGCCTCTTGGACGTTGATGAGGTCTCCCAGCCTGGTTTTTAAGCAACCTTGTGTGCATGTACTGGCATTGGGAAAGGGCAGCCAAGGAGAACTGGTCTGTTACCAAAGTTGTTCTGTCATAACCAGGATCCCTTTGACCTTTGTTTTTGGTAGATTAGACTTTTAGAAAGAGAAAAGGGGAGGCAAACAGCTACTCTGGGATCTGCGGCATTTGGGGTTGAGGAAAACATTGGTCACATCCGGTCCCTTAGCTGTCAGACTTACACTGTCTCCAAGTTGTGGTCTTGATTTCATAACATCTCAGTTCAGGGTCACATAGCGAACACTGTCTTGGTTGAGGAGCGCTCTGAGAGCTTCAGAGCCTTCCCCAGGGATCTCCAGACCCTACTGAACCTGCTCATAAATGTCCTCTTGCTTCATCCCTCTACTATCAAGTCAAATCTCAAGTCCCTGGCTTTGATGGCCATGACCCTTCCCAGACCACGGACCACACACTGGGTAGGGTGGGCCTGCAGTGTACAGAGAATCAACTTAGGAACTCCAAGTTGAGGATGCAAGTCTTACCCAGGCAACGAGACTAGACAGAATTGCTGGCCCTAGAGCTGAGTCTCAAACATGAAGGTATGGAGCATAGGCGGGACTTGTGCAGATGCCTCTGCAGTCCCTGTGAAAAGAACAGCATGCTGGCTTCCTACTGCCACCATCCTGAGCCCTCTACCCCCTCCTCCCGCCCTCTTCTCCCCTTGGTTTTTCTCCTGATCTCTGAGGATGGAGGTCATTTTGTCACTGGGTAAGGACACACACGAAGTCATACCTGCCCACTCTCTTTTCAACTATGAACGAGTTGAAAGAATGAGACTGCAGGAATCCCAAGTAGGCGAATTTGGAAGATATGAATAATTGCAAAGGCAAAAGTTGAGAATGGCTCCTGCCAGGGTGAGTGTAGGAAGTGGGCGGAGGTGGGAAGGACTTTATTAATTCCCTCTGACCTTGAATGAGTCATGACTCTCAACTTCCTACTCAAGTGTCTGGATGCTGCGCTTCGGTCATGACTAAGGCACTCTGGTGGGCACACACTGCCTCCTGTATCCACACAGCCATCCTAACTCCAAACTGCCCCTACTGCCCAGGCCACATGCAGAGCAGCCCTGCACACAGCTTCCGACGCTTTACTCCCTGCTTCAGCCTCTGTCTGGTCCAGCCTTTGAGCTTCAGCCCTTTGCTCATGCATTTGTGTAGCCTGGGGTTACTCTCCCTGTACTCAGCACACGAGATCCTAAGCCCTCCGGTCTCAGCACAAAGCCATCTCCTCAGGGCAGCTCTCCCAGGCCCACTGGCTCACTCTCATCAAGCCAAATGACCTCCTCATCCATGAGTCTCCATCAGATGTCAGCAATGTCTCCATGAACCTGTAAGACTCTGGGGAGTCTTAACTTACCGAAGACCCTCTGAATGGACACACGGAGTCGGGGATTAATGCAAAATGCAAGAGAAATTTATTGACTCATCAGCATGTTGAGGTCGCTCTACATACCAAGATGGAAGAGCGACCCCCCAGAGCCCGTTCAGGGACCTTAAATAGAATTTTAGAGCAGCCGCCATTAGGTACAATGTGATTGGCAAAACAGTGTGACTTTTAAACTGATTGGTCTTTAGGGAATGAGGTAGCAGGGGCTTAATCAGCCCCTCCCTCCAAGCCTACGTGCTTTCTAACCTGTTTCTTCTGTGTGCTCAGAGGGGGGAGGGGACCCTGGTAGAATATCTCAAAGTTCCCAAGCTAACCTTTCAAACCCTGGCACAAACATGGAGAAAGAACGCTCTATAGCCCCATATTCTGCTCCTGATGATTCCCAGCCTGCTGACTCCACTGACTGAGATGCCAATCTCTCCAATTATAGCATCATCAACCTAAGAGCAGGCCTCACACCCAGCATCTCTTATGGAGCCCAGGCTGCCATACACTCAGAGAAAGAAGCAATTGTAGGCTGGGTTTTGTTTCCATCGTCCCACAGGCTGTCTAGTTAAAGACACCAGTGCTTAAGGTTTGGGGGCTTCAAGAAGGACTCCAAATTGGCAAGAAGGAATCTGCAGGGCTTCTCAGGAGAAGTTGGAAGTCGCGACTACCAACTTTTAAGTCCTTGCTGTGAGAGAGAGAGATGAGGAACTATGGCCATACCCAGCATCCAGCAGCTGGCCCCCCTTCCTGGGCAGCCATGTTTGAAGCCTCCAGCTCCAGCTACTGCCATGTGCAGACTCCTTGGTACTGTTACCTTCATCTTGACTCTGGCAAGTCCTAGCAGAAAGGGCTTTTCCGAGCGCTGTTTACATTCTTGTCGGTTTTGCCTGTGTTTAGACTTGGGGGGGAGGGGAAAACACATTTCAAACATTTACAAGCCATCCTGGGCCATTGTGGATTTCACATAAACTATCCTATAAACCAGTGAACTTCAGAGTCTCCAACTCCACAAAAATCATAAACCTTCAAAGCTGTAAGCCCAGGAAGATTCTCTGCTCCAACATTCTTGTTTCAGAGCCAGAAAAACCCAGGCTCGGGAGGGAAAGGCCCTGGAGTTGAGTACAGAACTGATCTTTGTCACCCAACCCATGAATCCCAACCCAGTTCAACAGTGTAGCCTGTGAGCACATCGCCTCTGCCAGCATGTGGTTCTGGTTTTTAAAAGAACTGATTTGAGGTTTGGAAATCATAGTATGCCCAGGATTTTGGCAAAGGAATGTGTGTTAAGTGTACATGCTTGGCTGACAGCCATGCCTCAGCGCCAAGCAGGCTCCCTGTATGAGAAGAATGCTCTAGGACTTGATGTGTGGGGGTGCATCTGCTGTGCAAGGGCCAGGAATCGCTGGATGGAAGCATGGCTCCGCGTGAAGTCAAGATCACCTACCAGGAGCTGTTCTAATAGGAGATGTAAGATAACCTTGCCTTCAGAAGAGTCTCAGTGAACACAGGAATGAAGATCCCAGCAGAGGCCTCCCATCTCAGTCCCAAAAGGTGCTACAGGCAAAGTTCTAGTACAAGCCAGGAAGGTACCAAACAGACCCTAAGCCATCTGGGCCAACACCTTTCCCTCCACCGTAACAGGCCCAGGCAGGAAATTAAGAAAAGCTCTTTCTGAACTTCTGCAAAGGAATTTCCTGGAGGGTCCTGGAGGCCTATGCTCCGAGGAATCAGGAATCGTGTTACAACAAAAACTACAGGCCCTTGGGTTCCCTCCACAGCACCTGCTCTGCAGAGCACCTAGTAATCCTATACTGCCCTGTTGATGGCAGGGAGGACCAAAGGTTGGCCCCACAGCCTCAGGAAGCCAGGGGGTGCCTTCCTAGTTGTAGACACAGGGCAGGGGTCTCCTCACTTGTCCTCATCTCTGTGTCTTAAGGCCCAGGAGACCCCTCTGCATCTGTCCTGAGCTGGGTCCTCTCTAAAGCTAGGAGGCAGCTGATTGGTAAGCAAGACAATGGCTACCCTAACCCTAATAGTCTCCTCAAACCAAGGGCCTGAGGCAACTTCCCACAGACACTGACAACACCTCTAAGCCTTGTGTCAAGACTTCAGGATGTTGAGGATGAACTGGAGCGTAAGAGAAGGCAATCCACAGTAACCTGCTGCCCAGCCTGAAACTCACAGTAAAAGCAACATAATCCAAATAATATCTTGAGTCTAGTTAATACAATGTACCAACCCTGAGTTCTCAATCTTTTTTTCTCTCCCTAACCTCCTCCATCTCTCTCTCTCTCTCTCTCTCTCTCTCTCTCTCTCTCTCTCTCTCCCAGTAAGAAATCACTCTGAATACTTAGAAATTAATAAAGGAAAAGATTTTTTACTGGGAAAAAGAAAAAGGAAAGTCCATGGCTGATAGCAGCTAATGCCCAAGGAAAAGCTGACCATGAATAGATTTTCCTAACATGCATACCTAAGTCCTTTCATATCCTGGCCCCGGGTTACACTTCAGACAATTTAAACACAGACAGGAGACTGCAAGTCTGGCTACTTGGGCAGATGGGAGATTTACACAGCAAAGATAGTGCCAGAATTATTTTAAGTACACCAGTGTTAGTCTTTTTGAATAGTTTTTACCCGGGTTCATCTTGCCTACCTAGCAGGATTATGCTTTTCCTGATAAAATGCAGGGGGTTAATGGCAGACTCAGATCATAAGGGTAGCCATGACCCTGCACGGGGCTCTTGAGCTGTCCAGTCTTGAGTGAGGCGTGTTTTGGGAGATGGGCCTAATGGCTAGTCATCCTGATGAATGAAAATGTGCACCCCAGCGATGTAAATTTTGCTTATCTCTAACAGGCTGGCTAGCACTGTTGGACCCCAAAAGGTCACAGCTACCAGTAGTTCCCCCTCGCAAAGACACGGAGATCGAGAGCAATGCAATCAGCAAGAGGTTTATTATCTCCAATGCATTGGGGTCGTCCTGCACATGAGGCAGAGGCGACCCCCAATTTTCAGAGCTCACACTTTTTATACATTCTTGAGGCAGATTCTGGTCACAGCCTGAGTTGGTTGTTGACATTTCACACAATTAGGGGATTCTTAGTGAGTGTCACTGTGGTTATTCTTTACCCCAGGGCCATTGTTGTTCAGGAGAGCCTATGTTGACAGAGAATACCTGCTGGCCAGTTGGCCTTATCTCTAGGGAGGGGAGGAGGGGAGGAATGCCCCTTTCTTATGTCCCACAGGAAATATCTGCTAACTAGGTGGTCCTATCTCCGGAGAGGGGAGAAGGGGAGGAAAAGCATTTCTTTCAGCATACCTGGGTATTTGGAGGCAGCGCTCCCTTAGCTAAATTCTGCTTTGAGTGATCTCATGTCCCCTAAGCAAATCTTAGTCAATCCTTTGTAGCTTGCAGTCTTTCGTCTATATTAGCTCTTACCCCCAACCCTCCAGCCTCAGTCTCCCAGGCATTGGGATTACAGGCCTATGGCATCTATGCATGTGAGTGTGGGAACATGGAACGCACAGGTGTGTGTGGAGGTCAAAGGGCAACTTTTGGGAACCAGTTCTCTCCTACTGTGGGATCCTGGGATGAGAGTCAGCCTGTCTCAGCTCTTGAACCAGCTGAGCCAATTTGCTGGCCCCATGCCTGGCTTTCTTACTCTTTTTAAGTTGTACAATATCCTTTCCAGAGTTGCTTATTTCCAGATTTTTGTGAGGCATCACTGACAAATAAAAATTGTATTTAAGATGCCTAAAGTGATATAATTCACAAGAGAATATGCAATGATTGTAACATCAAACCAATTCACCACCTCATAGTTACAGTGTGTGTGTGTGTGTGTGTGTGTGTGTGTGTGTGTGTTGCTATATTAGTGGGTTTCTATGAGTGTAGGTGTATGAAATGTAGGCATATGTTGTGGGGGGGTGTTGGATGTATGTGTGATGTGTATGTAAGTGTATGTGTGTTGTATTGCATGTTACATGTGTGTGCATGTGTGTATATATTGCATGTATGTGTATATATTTGTATATATGTGTGCATGTGTAGCATACATGTGTTTATCTCCATATGTATACACATTGTGTGCATGTGTACATATATGTGTATGCATGTGTTGCCTGTATATGTGTATTTGTGTGCATATATGTGTACATCTTGTGTGTGAGAGAGATAAGAACACTTAAGATCTACTTACTAACCTAGTTCCAAGCATGTACCTTGGTATTTAATGATAAGGTTTCAGGAGATTATTCACTCCTTGAAACTGAAACTTTATAGCCCTTTTACCAACATTACCCAGCCCTCCCATCCCCCAGCTCCTGGCAAGAACCATTCCACTCTCTGCTTCTTCTAAAAGATTCTACACAGAAAAGAGGTGGTGCGGAATATGTCTTCCTGTGCCTGGCTTAGTTCACTTAGCGTCGTGTCCTGAGGCCCCCTGTGCCACAGTATATCGGTTTCTCTCTGTATGCCTACCACGTTTCTTTATCCACAGGTGGGTAGACAGTAGAGCTGTTGTTACCATAGCCTGACTGATGGCAGGATATAAAGTAACCATCCTCCAAACAGGATGATGACTGCAATTAGAAGCTTCACTTTACAGCCAAGGAAATGGAGGCCACCACCACAGACATCCAGAGTCCAGGCTGGCAGACGGTATCCAGTCAGGAGTCATGACCAGGCAGTTGCCCAGACACCCCAGTGTACAGGGCATCTCCTAGCTGAGTGGACTCGACTGAGTCCCTGAAACACAAGCCTGACTGGGCACATCCTCCCTGTGCGTTGACTTGGAGAATACAGCCACCACCCTTCCCGGTAGCCTGTAGATCCTTTGGGGGGAATTAAAGTCCTTCCTATTCCCACCTCAAGGTCCTAGAATGTCATCCCCAGAGGTTTACGGAGACAGGATCCTCTCCTCCCTCTATTCATAAGCTTGTTTCCATCACGATGCAAACTCCACCCCCAAGGGCGCTACCATGAGCAGCCTGGTCTCACCCATCCGGGCAAATCTCTCAGCTTTTCCCCGACCCCTCCCAGCCCGAGCTTCCAGCCGGCCGCCCAAAACTTCTAGCTGGCCCCTCCTGGGTTCTGAAAGAAACGGAGCAATTCCTTCTCACAACCCTCCTCCGTCCCACCTTGTTCAACGCGCAGACTGAGAACAGGCTGCAGTTCTGCATCTTCTCTTTCTAATGTCTTTGCTCTCTGCAGTTCTACAACCCACGGCCGATGCTGCCCAGATGAGCTGCTGAGGAACAGACAGGGCTGTAGCTCACAAAGGAGACAGTCCTCCACGTGGCTCTGTGGTCTCTGCCACCACCTGCCATTACCAAGGAAGCCAGACTGACTTTCCTTCTCTGCTGAGAGAATTATGAAAGACCAGGCAAATGTCAGGGACCATGTCGTGACAATGCAGGGTGAATTCAACTCACACGTCACACAGACAATATGTGTCAGGTTTTGTTTTCAATGGTTGATGCATCTAATTAGGAAACAAACAAACAAACAAAAAACAACAACAAAAAACTCCTTTTTTTTCCCCTCATTTCACACGCACACCCAGGTTTAAGCCACTTCCTAGCGTCCAGCGAACATGGCCACAGCTGAGGCGCTCCAGGGTATGTTCACACAGTGAATAATTATGTGAACAAAATAACACAACGTGGTTGCCAACAGCTATTAAACTTGTGAAAAAAGACAATAGAAAACTCAGTTGACTGGCTATCAGGGCTCCTCAGAGAAAGGGGAAACCAGCTGTGGCTTCACATCTGTAAACTCCAAACACAACCAAACGACGCAAAGAGAAACTGTCTGTGAGTCCTGACTCTTGGAGTTGTCTCAATACTCCCATTGCCCGTTAATTGGATGGAAGGTGTTTTCGTTCCTGGTGCGTACCTAAGCAGAGCCTTCGTCTGCTTTAGAATGGAAACAGATGAGAGATGATCAAGAAGGCATATCCACGCAGGCCACCATAAACCAGAGCCGGGTAATGGTCTCACCATTGACTCATACCCAAGTAAGTGACCTTCTGAGGGGAAGATAGGCAGGAAGTCAGTCTTCCTCTCATACACAGTCTCCCGTGACACACCCTTCACATCACATGAACAGTGGGGCTTGTCAATCTACAGACCTGGCGCTGGGTCCCGGCTTCCTCACACATTAGCTCAGCAGTCTTGAAGAGGAAGTCTGGCCCAATGGACTTTTGGTTTATTTTAAGCTGCTTTGCAGGACTGTGGTAAAGACCAGAGATGACGTGCGTAAGCCTCTGGGACGTTGGCAGTTACAGACACACAGAACAAACACTGGCTACATCATGAAGGTCAGAAGGTGGCAGAGCCACCAGAAAGGTTGGTCAGATGTCTCCAGCAGTCACACCTCCTCTGGGATGACAACCATCGTTGCCCCAGATCCCCGTAGCTCTCACAGTCTGATGCTTTGGAGTCTGATGCTCCAGGACATCTCCTGTCACCTTACGCCCACTTCTCTTCCAGACGCCAGGCTCCCACATCAGACTCCTTGGTCCCAGCTAAGTTCCGACACGGCAACACCTGTGCAGAGGCTGGTCTTGCTAAGGAGATTTCTTTTCCCATCTGCAGCTTGTTGAAGTTCTTTGTTTGCAGAAGCCTGTCAGAACACCTTAGCCCTCCATAGCACAGTAACTAAATCCATCTGCCTCTTCCATGTCTGAGTTATCCAGCTCCCTGAACCTTAATTTCTGCATCTGAAAAATGGGATAATAATCCCACTGGCAAGCAGATGAAATAGAAGGGTTAGGAGGATTAAATGAGATGATGATGATGATGATGATGATGATGATCAGACACATAATTTAGTAAATGCTAGTTACTGCCTGAGAACTCGTGTGAGCAAGTGGGCTTGCAGTCTAATAACTAGAAAGTTCCCAAGGCCCAAGCTTGCATGGTCCCACAGAGAGAACATGGATCTTGCATGAGCAATTGCTCCACCAACGTTGACTGTGTAAGACTGGACCTTCTCTTGGGACGTCAGCCTTCAACAGTGAGCCGCTGTTTGTCCTGTCCTCTCTGACAGTGCTGAAGGGTAGGTAGCAGAGGGTGAGTCGCCCCCCTATGAGTATGCAGACAGGTAAGACCCAGATAGACAGGCTGTAATGGAAAATGACCTTCTATGCAGAAACATTGCCACTCAGCGGCACCACCAGGCCAGGCTTCCACCTACTTCTACACTCAAGGCCAGAAGACTCCCCTCTACATGAGCAGTCAGGCCCTGTGCTAAGGGGGTCACCATGGAAGAGCCTAGAAACTCAGCTCCCACCCCCTTCCAAGCTCTGCAAGTTTAGCTCCATGGTGGGCAGGGTCACAAATGCAGGAGGACACAGGCTTCCTCCTCCTCCTCCTCCTCCTCCTCCTCCTCCTCCTCCTCCTCCTTCTCAGGCCACAGCTGTTCTCAACTTGTCCCCACTGCCCATCAGGAAACAACTCAAAACATAATTGAGCAGCTGTAGCTGTAAAAAGAACCCAGTCCGGAACGAGACATCGTGTCCAGCAAGTGTGCACTGCGATCTTTGACAGGGGAGGTGACACACGTGATGGGCTGAGCCCACTCAGCAAGCCCAGAACTCTCAGAGCATCCTCTGGGCCCCTTGTCCCACTTGTGTGCCATGGGGTCAGGACTTGAAGGGCCCATCCCCTCCCTTGATTCCCTTTCAGAGATCACAGCTATGTGTCCTCCTGAGTCCATGGGTCCCCTGGTCCCTTGCTACATTCACCGTGCTTATCAGAAGCCATATTTGAACCAGAAACTACCATCCACGGTCCACCTTCTCTCTGGACCCACTCATTACAGGATTTTAGGAAACTGTAACCTTGTTTGACCAGATCACTCCTGCACACGTGTTGCTTTGAATTCTAGCGCAGAGTTCTGCATAACATTTCCTTTGGATTCCTCTTCCAAGCCAACAGAGTAAGGGCCATTTCCCAAAAAACAACACATTATTAACAAATGAATAAGAGCCAAGAAAATAATACAGCCAGCATATTTAGTCCACACTGCTTGTTTTGAATGCAAATTGCAAATATATTTAACTCACAAGGCTCTTAGGGAAACTTTCAGACCTCTTACATCCAACAGAGCCAAGAAAGCCACCAAAGTGAGGACTGCTCACTGGCTAAGGGCTGCCCCAAACAGGACAGTGCCAGGTCCCTGGAGGTGGAGGACTCATTCCCAGAACCCCGGTAAGGCCCCTCACCCCACCCACTGGCCAGCTGAGCTCCTTCATCCCATGGTCTGCCTTTGCCTTAAGAGTGACCATCTGGCCATGATCAATAGCATCTAAGAAGCTTCCCTGTGATCAAGGACCTGTTAGCTGTGAGGAAACAGGATGCCACTGTGACAGCCTCCATGGACACAGGGCAGAACCGATCCCTGAGACATTCAGGTCCAAATTGACTTGATTTATGAAAACCAAGCAAAGTTTCCAGCAGGCCTAGCACGTCGACAGCCTCGGAGCAGAGCCTTAATTATACCGCCTCTGCTTATTAAATAGATAAGATCTTAGCAGAGGCAAGCTATGTTTTGTCTTCAGGAAAAAAATGTATATCCATCTGGCTCCATATTTTACAGTAGTCATCAATATCCTAAGGCCATTTGAACTGCCCTGAGTTTTCATCTTCCTGAGGCTGGGAGGGGTTGGGGTGGGGGGGACAGAAATGGAACATCAACAAGAGCTCTGAGGCTGACAGAGTGCTATGCATGGTGATGGATTTGAACATTCCTGTTTCTACAGAACCCCAGAGCACAACAGGCCCGGCCTGGGGACTGGACCAGGTAATAATGCACACAAAGCCAGCAGAGGAGACAGCCCTGGTGTTTACCACAGAAGTGCCTCCTGCTAAACATGGAAGTGGTCAGCCTTGAGACAAAGTCCTGCAACCCCTGTAGCCCCTCATTGTGCAGAGTGAGACACTGTTCTCTACTGAGCACACAGCTCCTGGGCCTACACCGTGGTCAACTGTCTCAGTGACTGCATGGACTCACCCTGAGGCCTAGGCCTTTCCTTCCTTCAGTTCCTCAGGATCTCATCCGCTCAGGATCTCATCCGCCCATACCTTTTCTCCATCCCCTAAAATCTGTGTCTCCAAGCCCTTATTCTCCAAATCTTCAATTCTTAAATCCAATTGCCAACTTGACATCTGAAACTCAAGTGCCTATGAGCACCACTGCAGTGTTGAATAGGAGCCTAAGAGTAGAGATTCTTGTCTTGTGTCTGATCTTAAAACAGAGGGAATCGAAGTAATTCTTTAGATATTTATGCTTTGCACATTATAAAAACAATCCAAGTGTAAATGTTAATCTTCCCTTTAAATCCCCCTTAAGTTCTTAAATATACAGGCTCATCTCTGAGCTTCATTTTTTTTTCCCCTTGAGTATCTGTCTTCTATTTACTATTGCTTGCTACGTCTAACAAATTTTATGGTATTCCTGACAAGATCCCAATTTTCTAGGAGTCTAATAATTCTGTCATTCTTAAAAGGGCAGTGCCACTTGCTCTAGAAAATAAAGTCACTGATATACACCTGTAATCCTGCCATAATCCTGCTTGATTTTATTCTTGTTGAGGCGGATCTGCTCTTGTTTCCTGAGTCCAAGGCTATGGCTCTTATCCCAGGACACCCACTTAAGACATAGTCTTTCCACTATATTTGCCGAACGCTTCTGATGTTATAAATAAGTGAGTTAGATTCTGCCTTGACCATCTTCCAATTCTTCCAGATCTTTAGATAGTTCTATCGGGATCCCAAACCCAGGGTATCCACTTGTTTGGGGAATCTCACCTTACTCAAAAAAAAAAAAATAAAAAAAATAAAAAAAAAAAAGCCCCCATCCATCATCCAAGTACCACAAGGACTCCCACTAAAATTCCCACAGTTCCCTTCTCTCCACCTCACAGCATCCTCTCACTCCAACTTTCCATCTGGCTTGCTGTGATGCACTTCCGTGGAATACCAAGCTCTTTGAGCTGCACATAAGAGTGGCGAGACTTGATGTTTTCAAGGACCCGCATTTCCCTGACTGTGCCGTAGCTCTTGATGCACAAAAATAACTTTCTTTCCACGGTCTTAGGAGCACCACGCTAAGTTGGCGTGCGTTATTTAGCCTTGTCAAATACCTTGCGCCTGAAGGAACACACTGAAATGGCATACTGTTCTTATAGCTGTTGGTGTGTGAACATCATTTTGGGGGAGTCCCCTATTTTCCCAGTCCTAGCTGTTTGTTTAATCTGATAGCTTGGCTAAGGGGTCGGTGCTATTTAAGATGTCTGAGTCTTTGCCAATCCAGTTTAAAACTGTCAACCCAGCTAAACTTTATAATCATTGCTGTTAAAAGACAAAGGTGCTCACCTTGGCAGCATATGTCCTAAAATTGGAACGATAAGGAGAAGATTAGCATGGCCCCTGTGCAAGGACGGCACGCACCTTTGTGAGACACTCCATATCTTTTATAAAATGAATAAATACTTTAAAAAGAAGATGGGAGATTGTGAGGCAGGTAACACATTTATTTGAAGGAGTGTGCTTTCTGTGTTTTTAAGAACACAATACTTTGACTTCCTGAACGAGATGCAGAGGAATCCCGTCAGGTACTTATGGAAAGTTGAGATAAGATTCTGGATCCTATATAAAGTGAATAACGTATGCAGGTTGTGTTTCTTTAAATCCAAGCCATGTGAGTGCAAGACTTGTCCTTGTGGGCATCTCAATTACACGAGGCTCTGATAGTAATAGCGATTGAGACTTCTGAAATCACATCACTACTGTTCTAAACTTCAACAGCCTACTTGTAAATATGGCTTTGGTAGATCAACCTAGCCCGAGCACACAGCCCTGTAGGGAAATGACACAGCTTCTGCCACATGCAGCTAACCTCCATGATCATGTACCGTAAAGTCCAATTCATGATCTGCAGGCCTGGCAGCACCTGAGAGCCACTGAGAAATGAAGCACCCTGGCCACCACTGGCTACTTTTAAGAGGGATCTCCATGATCTGATTTGTTTGTTTGCTAAAGTGGGAACAGCATTTTCACTAAAATGCTC
The DNA here is from genome assembly GCA_019843965.1 of Rhynchomys soricoides. Taxonomy (NCBI): domain Eukaryota; kingdom Metazoa; phylum Chordata; class Mammalia; order Rodentia; family Muridae; genus Rhynchomys; species Rhynchomys soricoides. The sequence continues at coordinate 4,280,689 of JADRCH010000062.1, forward strand.
GGTCGTTTTGTCGTAAGGAAACGTAGGATTTTGTCCATGTATCCAATGACAAACAGTTGCTTTATGACACCTGCCTTGCATGCCTCTGGACAATGTTTCAATGTATACTTTAAAATGTGCTACAAGTATCAATTACACTTAACAGGCTTACTCAAAGGGCATGACCATGTAACTGAAGTGACAAAACAAACTTCTAAGAACGAGTTTCCACCTGTGCACATGGTGACATCAGCCAGCTAAGAACGAGTTCTCACATGTATACACGGTGACATCAGCTCTAAGGTTGCCAGTGATTGTATAATGCCAGTAAATTCAGGTGTCTCGCTCTGTCACTCTCCTTCTGGCTTTGATACTAGACCTCTCACTGAACCTGGAGGCCAGTCAGCCAGTAATGTCCATAGATGCTCATCTGCTCCCCACAGCGCTGGTGTTACAGCAAGTGAGCAGGCACACTCAGCTTCTGATGTGGGTTCTGGTCCCCATGCTTATGTTTCAGGCACTCTTAGCCACTGAGTCATCTCGTCAGCCTTACTGTAGTAGAAAGGGCACAGGTGGGATTAGCAGGACTTGCCTTGTACCCACTCCAAATCTACATGACTGTTAACCAAATGCCAACTGGCACACGTGCCGTGAGTAATTGTATTTCATAGAAATTGGGTTGTTGGGTTTTGTGGTTGTCATTGTTTTCGGTTCATCTATTTTTATTTTATGAGTGCTATGCCTGCACACGTCTGTCCACCATGTGCATGCAATGCTCTCAGTTTCTAGGCACTGGAGTTACAAGCAGTTGTGAGCTGCCATGTGTGTGCTAGGAACCAACCGAACCCAGGAACAAGAGGAACAAGTGCTTAATTTCCTCACCTTCTCTCCAACCTTGAGAGACTGGTTTTTAAAGGACACCTCTGGTACTTCAACTCTACTCCAAAGAGACGCCCTCTCTTCCCTTAGTACCAGGGCAGAACAGAACCTGACCTCCTTTTGTAGGCCTCTGGGAAGTGGACCACACTCCAGCAGAAGCTCTCCCACACGGTCTGGATTGGCAAGTCACAGCACACATGTGTCTCTGTTTATGGGCATGGTATTGCTCAACCTCCGGAGTAACAGGCGTTGAAAACTGGAGCAGAGCCCAACATCTGAAGCCCTGACTACTGTGTGCGCAGTTGCTTTGGAAGATGGTCCTCGGGTGAGAACTTCCAGCTCCATCTGCTCGACATGCTGAGCTATTGATCAGATTAACGGTGGCTCTGGTGACTGTCCAGGCTGTCACTGAAACGAGGGCTGATTCCTGCAGACTTGTGTGACAGAAAGTTTCCAGAACTTCACTGGGAGTTTGGTCTCTCTTCTGAGAAGTCAGCCATGCTAACTGCCATGATCATAGTGTCTGTCCCCATTGTCTATAGTACAGAAATGGGCTGCTCTTCCAAAGAACGGGGGTTCAGTTCCCAGCACCCACCTGGTGTCTCACAAGCATCTGTAACTCCAGTTCCAGGGGATCCAATGCCCTCTTCTGGCTTCTGTGTACACCAGGCATGCACATGGTGCACAGACATCCATGAAAGCAAAACACACACATAGACAATGAAAAGCCAAAACAAAGAGATTATTGTTTTGTATTAGAACTATTGATCCATGGTCTCAAATTCTTTCATGTTTCTTAAACAGCTGCAGATACAGGAACTAGAAACGGCAGGTGGACACTTCCTGTTCAAAAGTTCACCTGAATAGAAAAGAATGACAAATTCAGGTTTGATTTAAATTTTTCCAAAATATTTGCTTAGGGCTGGAAGAGGTTGAGTGCTTAGAGGTGATGTCTGCTAGGCCTGCGATAGACAGAAAAATGAGGTCTATACAAAGGGACAGCGAGTCTCCCACCTCCAAGGTGTCCCACAAGATGCAGTGGTGTGTAGCAGTTGGTCCATAATGTCTCATGATAGCTACCTGTGATATCCTCTTTCCAATCTCATTTGAGGACCTGGATAGCTTGAAATTATCAACTGGCAAAATACAAACAGAATTTTCATCTTTCCTCCAGAGAGCCTGTCATTCAACATTTGCCAATGTGATTGATTAAAGACCAAGTGGCTGGTGTGAAAGGAATCTGCACATAAGATCCCGCACTGAAACTCCAATTGGCAAGGTAACCCTTAGGGCCCCTCCAATAGCAAGCGTTTAAAACATCTCTAGTCCTGTGTGAACAGAAAAGCCCAAAGCCTGGGCTTATTGCTTTTTAAAACCACCACCTACCTCACAGGTGGTGACTACCTCAGCCTCCAAAACTCTTTGATGGACTTAGTTGGAGGTCAGAGTCTCCAGCACCAGCACTGCCATTACTACCAGGCCCCTGCTCAATAAATACAGCCTCAGAAGCTGGCTGTTCAGCTCAGAGCCCGCATTAACAGCCTACTTGAAATTAGGTTCTGATCTATAGCATGAGAGTTCCCCACAGCTCCCCTGCAGAAAAGAAATAATCTGGATGCTCTGCTTCTGAACCATCTGGAAGGCAGAATTCCAGAGACTGAAGGTGTCTTCCTATGCCAGCTCCCGGAATCCAGTCCCCATGGGGACAGAAGGGTGGGTACTGGAGTCTGGAGATACACAGGTAGAAGCAATTAGCAGTTATCACCAAAGAAGGCTACAACAACAGTGGCCTCCACTGCCCAAAGGACACCTGGCTCCCTTCCATGATCAAGAAATTTGTATAACTGTAGTTTTCTTGATCCGTACTATACAGCTACTTATTGTCAAGGTGCAGGACCCAGGCCTGGCATACAGACAACTCAAAAAGTATCTGAATGAGCTAACAATAAGAAAAGCCCTGGAGAGCTCAGATTCCAATCCCCTTTGTCTTCCCAAAAAAGACCTCCCAAACAAATCTCCCACGAAGACACCACCAACTCCCAGCTCACCCTTTCCTTTCTGCAGAACTTTCCCAGTGCAGGCCAGCCCAGCCTGGTCTCTGCCCTAGTGCAGGCCAGCCCAGCCTGGTCTCTGCTTGGGGTTGCCTTGTTTCTTCAGGGAGAGCTGGAGCAAGGACTAATCTCCAGTTTGGTCCTGAGTCCTTCCATGGGGTCTAGCTCAATGTTCCTGAGCTACACATGTCACAGGGGCCCCATGAAATCATGACAGTTGGCCATTGGTCAAGATCTCTTTCACTGGATCCAGCTCAGCTCCAGGACAGGCTTACCCCCCTGTGGTGGTTTGAATGAAAATACCCCCATCCTCCGCCCCCAGAATCCTGGGGGGTGGCATTATTGGGGGTGTGGTTTGTTGGAAGAGGTGTGTCACTAAGAGGTGGTCTTTGAGGTTTCAAATGCCCAAGCCAGGCCCAGTGGCACTCTCCCTTCCTGTTGCCTTTTGATGTGGATGTTCGTCTCTCAGCTCCTCTCCAGCAACTGCCTGCGTGCTGCCATGCTTCCCACCATGCCTATAATGGATGATGAAACCCCCAAAACTGTGAGCCCCAATTCAATGTGTTCTTTTATGGAGTTGCCATGGTTTGGTGTTTCTTCCTAGCAACAAAAACCCTAAGACACAGACCCCCTTTTAAAACATAGCATTTTATTAATTCTTTGGGAATTACATATAATATATTTTGATCATTGTACTGGCTGGTTTTGTGTGTCCACTTGACACAAGCTGGAGTTATCACAGAGAAAGGAGCTTCAGTTGAGAAAATGCCTCCATGAGATCCAGCTGTAAGGCATTTTCTCAATTAGTGATCAAGGGTGGGAGAGCCCATTGTGGATGGTGCCATCCCTGGGCTGGTAGTCCTGGGTTCTATAAGAAAGCAGTCTGAGCAAGCCAGTGGAAGCAAGCAAGTCAGTAAGAAACACGCCTCCATGGCCTCTGCATCAGCTCCTGCTTCCTGACCTGCTTGAGTTCCTGTCCTGACTTCCTTCGATAATGAACAGCAGTGTGGAAGTGTAAGCTGAATAAACCCTTTCCTCCCCAACTTGCTTCTTGGTCATGATGTTTGTGCAGGAATAGAAACCCTGACTCCACCTCTAGCTCCCAACTCCTCCTAAAGCCACGCCTACCCACATGACACCCTACTTCACATCACATTTTTAAAAACAAAGTAACTATCAGGTCCAGTTTATGCTACCCTGTACACTTCTAGGCGTAGGGCCACCCACTGGAGCATAGTACCACCATCCCACCAGGGTCACATCCCTAAATAAAACTGACTCTCTCTCCCCCAGAAGCATTCAAGAATCTACACCTCCTCAGTTAGGGGTGGAAGCTGATGAGACCCTTCCTGCTCCATGCTACCATGTTCCCTGGCTTGATCTTGTGCGGGTCTCATGCAGCAGCTACTGTGAGCTTATGAATATAGAGATCCGTCACGTCCAGAAGACATTATTTCTCTCTGGTCCTCCCAACCTTTGGTTCTTACAACCTTTCTACCCCATCTTCCATGATGATTCTTCAGCCCTGGAGGGGGGTGATGGTCCCATTGGTGACTGAGCACTCCACCGACTCTTAGTCTCTGTGAGCTTCTGCATTAACCACTGCCACACAAAGATACTTCTCTGCGGGACTCTGAGAGATGCACTCCGTATGTCCCACCTCTGTTAAAGTGCATCCCCTAAGCAATCTCAGAAGATGTTTCTGTTCTTTACCTTTGGCAGCATTCTTCCCTCCTCCATCCCCCAGGTCAGTCTCAACCCCAGTGAGGAAGACATGACCCAGGGGCCAAGCACAAACAATACCACCATTACTCAGATGATGCTAGAGTTGGTCCCTCCCATATCCTGTTAGTGAAGAGCAAAAGGAGCTAAGGAAGGATAGAGCCATGGGCAAGGTACCCCACAGAATCATGGAAGCGGCAGAAGGCACTGCACTCCCTCACCCCCTACTCCCCGGCTCCCCTCCCCAACCCTCATTCTAACTTGGGCTCAAAAACAACTCAAACTCTGAGAGGAAAATATTTTCCCCTTACTACTGAATCTGGAGTCACGCATGGAACATGCCAGACACTCTGGGACTTAAGATATAAATTACATTTTAGTTCCTTGTAGAGCTTATAGTGTCTGTGTAGATACTAAAACCTGACAAGCAGAAGCATCCACATCTTTGCCATTGCAGAATAGATAGCATCTTTTCTCTCCTGCGAGCCTATTAGACTAAAACTCTAAATCCAGAAGACTTGGTGTTTGGGATTGATTCCGACCGTGGCTCCGTAGGAACAGACTTGTTTGTTCAAATCAAATATTCTCACGCTATCACCCTCATACACATCTCTGTTTGAGTCAGCGCCTGCTGCCTTAACCAAATACCACAGACATTTATCTTCTCAAACTTACAGCGACTAGAGACCCAAGATCAGAAAGCTAGCGCTATCCGAGGGAAGGCTCTTCCTTTTTAGACGGCCATCTTCTTTGGGTGTGCTCACACAGCCTTTGTTAGCATGTGCACACGGAGTAAGGGTAGAGAAAAGTGGGAAGCACAAATTAAAGACCACCAATCTGAATCAGGACTCTGCTCATATGGAATCTTTAATCTTAATTACCCCCAAAGCCCATCTCCAGGTACAGCCACACTGAGAGCTATGTTTTCAACATAAGCATTTGGAGATGGGGCAGTTTGGTCCAGGGCAGCGCCTGTGAGAAGTTTCACTGCGCCTCAAGTTCAAAGTTCTTCCAGCCTGGGCATCTTTCTGTGATTGGACTGCATAACCCACTTACAAGGAACCTGTAAAAATAATTTCCATCCATACCCTCCTGACTTCCGTCTACCCTGTCAACTCCCTCTGTAAGCACCATTAAACCACAGAGATAATCGCCCATCTGAGGCCCCAGTCCTCCCACATAACCTGAAGGCACTACCGTGGGTTTGTCACAACAGATCATCTCTTGAACTCTGACAGCCATCCCTAGGAGCAGAAAGAATGCTCATTTTCCTCACCCTGCCAGAGCTTCTGAAAGAACTCAGCTCAAAATAGATGCTATTGAAGCCGAGACACACAGAGGCACACAGCCTATCAATGTCTCCTCAATGGTCCCTCCTCACCCTCCAACCCTATTGAGTGAGTGAGAGTCACCACTGGAAGCTTCGAAATCCAAGACCATTAAGTATTCATGGGGCTGGCAACCACAAATAGAAACTGAGTTGGCTCATTCCTTTTCAAATGAGTATAATGACTTTATCTGGGAAATGATGATTTTTAAAAGGAGTTCAGAATATTGGTTTGAATTTGCTTCCCACTCTTCTGTTCAGGCAGTTCTCTCTGTCTTTCCCAGGTGTGGTCTGGAGACCCTTGTGTTCTGTGGCAAGCTCCTAAGGAGACACACATAAGTCACCTTTGACTTTGAGCTTGTATCCTGCTTTTAAACTGGAAACTGCATTTCTCCTTCTTTAGCCCATCAGTCAATCCCTCATACATACACAACCCTGATATACACACAGACACACACATCTGACACACAAACCCCTGATACACATACTCAACACATACCTACCTGACACACACCCCTCACACTGATACACACACACCCCTGACACACACCCCTCACACACATACATCTGACATCGACACATACACACCCGACACTCACACACCTAACTTACACACACCTTACATGCACATACCTGACACACACACACCTGACACATACACAGCTAGCACACACCCCTTACACACATACACACACACACCTAACTCACACACAACTGACACACACCCCTGACATACATATACACCACATACACACACCTCTGAAACACACAGCCAACACACACACACCCCTGACTCTCTCTCTCTCTCTCACACACACACACACACACACACACACACAACCACACCAAGAAGCCCTCTGAAGTTTTCCATCTCAGATATCCTTAACTGCGTCTCTCCTCAGCATCCCGGCTTCCCCTCGCCTAGTGCACGGACCCCTGCTTTACCTGGAAAATATGCCTGTTTCCCTAACAGGTCTCCTCCTGTGTTTTCCATAAGAGCACTCCATCCTCAGAATGGATGCCTGAGTAATCCTCCTTTAGACATCTCACATCTTTCCTCAGTCCTGCCCGAAACCTTGGGTGGCCCCACAGCCCTCCAGATAAAGCCCACACAGTGCAGATGACAGACAAGTCTCTCTGACCTCATCACCTGCAATGATGGTGTGACCGTGTGGTCGCTGAAAAAGATTGTCCAGCCACATGAGATGTCACTGAGTCTAACACACCTCTTCAATCCTAGCCTTGGCATGGCCAGCAATCATATAGGTAGAAGGGGACCTGATGACACACCACACACAGGCCAGGCCCTGGTCTTTAGCAGAGACACAACTGCCATGCCTCAAAGAGCATCCCTACACTTAGATTTGACTCTGAGTCTGTCCCTTGTCCTACCAGTGCTTGGATAAGGAGCAAAAATACCACACACCATGCTCTGCCCAGTGAACCTCACACGGAAGGACAGATTGAGAGACTCATCCTGTGGCTGCCCTTCCTACAGAGCTAAGCTGAGAGAGAGATTCGTCATAGCAGTCTTTAAATGACTCACCCTGGGGACAGATTCTCTCCAGAGCGGGGTGGGGGGTGGGGGGGGTAGGGGGCCCCCATTCATGTGTGATTACAGTTGTCAGTTTACACAACAAGAGAACCATGCTGACAGATATGCTGATCCGAGGAGAGGGAAGGGGACAAGGTAAGCAGGACAGATTAGTTCTGGGAAATTAGGCATCTGCTGGGTCACTGTGGAGCTCTCAGCTTTGAGTTTGCCCTGCCAGAGCAGGAAGTCAGCCTGAAACCTCCCTAAAATAAGAACCATGACAGCCCCGGTTGCAAAGAGCCACTCTGGAGCTGCCAACCAGGCAGGAGCTATGTGGAGACAGAGCTCAGAGAGCAAAGCCAAAGTCGAGCATGGCTGAATCACGGCTGTGAAAGCCCTAGGCACTCCCAGCTCCCCTCCCAGGAAACCCATCCCCCCACTGAAGAAGCCACCACTAGAGGCTTCTCAACGCCAGAGCGTTAAATGGGGAAGCTTCATGTATGGAGTCCACTTCCCCATTCATTTGCTATTCCTTCCTAAATAAACCATGGCCCCAAGCCATGGAGAAACCCATGCTCAGTATAGCAGGCCATTTGGTCACCCAGACTGCAAAAGAATGGCCAAGGCCTTAACTGGAGGCTTCATGCAGGAAGTTCAGTAGGCGCTAAAAGGTACACAGCCCTCACACCTCACACTACAAGCCTTCTATTCTGGTCATTGGCAGATAGACTGCCCACAAGTACACAGGCGGCACGCCTCCAGGCCAGGCCCAGCCAGGCCCATTGCTAGACAATTAAGTTGTTGCTCAGTCCTCACTCCCTGGTCCATCTTACCCTTCCACCCAAAGGCCCAGTGGGGGCAGAGAAATGTCTGACTTCCGAGACTCTACCAGCTGGCTCTGAAATGGTTACTTTCCCATTGCTGTGATAAATACCACGGCCAAAAGCAATTACAGAAGTGTTTACTTGGACTTATGGTTCCAGAGAGATAGGTGTCCATTGTGGTAGAGAAGCAGGGCAGCAAGCAGCAAGCACCGGGCAGGAGCAGGAAGCTGAGTGGCCAGACCCTCCACCACAGCAGGAAGCACAGGGAGTGAACTGAACCAATGTGGGGCAAGGCTATAAACATCCAAGCCCCGCCCCCAGTGATGTACTCTATCCAAGCCCTACCCCCAGTAATTCACTTCCTCCAATAATGTCACAGCTCCATCAAATGCAACCAACAACAGGGGACCAAGTGTGCCACGACTGTGAGCCCATAAGGAATATCTCTTGTTTAAGCCACCGCAGGTTCCCTCTTTAAGTCCTAAGCTTTGACCGCTCATGTTAAGCCTCTGCCCAGGCTGCCATCTTTGAGAGTGAGCCTCACTGTGGGATTTTCTTCCAGGGTTTCCTCCTGAGCCAGGCAAGCCTGTGTATCTACAGGGTCTAGATGGGCCTGAGAGTACCTTCTGGCTTCAACATGCTAAACATGGACAGAAAGACAGACAGTTGCCTCTGCTCAACCCCAGCAACCTGCAACACTCTACCTGAGTTATCTGATCCTGGGAGTGAGCATGCAGTTCCCAGTCTTCTGGATGGACAGATCACCCTGGCGTAAGTGAAGCATATCACCCCCTGGGCTCCCAGACAGTTCCTTCCTGTGGGTAAACCAATCAGATTATGAGTCCCTTGGAACCCATCACTGGTGGCACCTTGCCTGCTCCCACTGGGACGTTCTCGTATTGCCTGATAACTTCACACTTCCTAAAATTCTTCTCAGTTTATGTGGACTAGTGGGACCCGCCCAGCCAATGACAGAGAAGGCCAGAAGGCTGGGTGGTTAAAAGTTCAAACTATTATTGTTGGAAGTTGAGGTCTGGTGCCTCAGGTCCCTTACCCTGGTGTGACAACTCCAGACTCATTTCTCCTGACCTCAGGAGGTCTCAAGTCCAGTGTGTCCGTTGCACACGGATAGCCTGCTGCCCTGAATAGGCTTCTTCCCTTCTCTCTTCTCCATTCTTGTTTGACTTCATCCTCAGTGACCCTTGGGACAGAGCCAGTCTATGTCACCTCAGAGCCCCAGACCTTCACCATAACACTGATGATATGCTACCCACTCTGTCCCTGGCTGTCCCTCAAGAGGCAGACATGAAGTAAGCCACCATAGACCTCTGAGGCACTAGCTTGACCACAGGTGCTGGATTCTTGGCATTTCGTGACCGGCCTCTGCGTTCAGATTCCAGCCCAGGTGTTTGGCTGACTATCCAACCCAGGAGGTTTTTCTTTTTTCTTTTTCCGTCTCTTTCTTGAAGCTGGGCTGCCTCAAATCTGTTCTAACATCAGGGATTCTGGCACGGGGTAACCCTTAGGTCCACTGCAGCCTTCAAGTTCAACAAAATGACCTCATCGCCAAAACGAGACCGATAAGGCGGAATCTCTTCCTTAGAAGTCAGGGCTGGGTGTGTGTTCTCATTTTGGGATCTTTGTGAAGACCCACAGCCTAATTAGCCTAACCCCAGCTGCAGCTTCCTGGCCCTGGTGAGGTGGACATATATTGTTGTCTTCACACATGTACTCATCTGGCTTCAGGTGACCTCAAGGGACTGAGGCACGCAAGATGAAATTCCGCAAATCTCCATTATTAAGTCCACAATATGTTTGAATTCCATCCTCTATCTTGGTGATGATGCCTCTGAAGTTCCTCCAAAGTGAGAGGGAGGAAGGGAGGGAGGGAGGGAGGACATGGGGAGGGAAGAGGAATGGGGCGTCTCTGTTATTTGTTCCATACCTACCAGTCTCCTTTCTGTCATCTTCCTGGAACTGCCCTGGCCCGAGTAAGAACTGTCACAGAGTCTGTCTGTCACCTGGTGACAGGCACAAATCCGCTCAACTGTGTCCCCAGGCAGTCTTGAGCTAGCTTAGCTCATAAGAGCTCTGGCCTCGTGGTCCAGGATTCTCCATGGCTCACAGCCAGTCTCCTTTCTCCCTGTGTCCCTCACATTCGATGCCAAACTAGACCAGAACCAAGGCAATCTGTGTGTGTCTATTGTAAAAAGGATAACCAGCCATTTCTGGATGATCATTCTGTAGTCAAAGAGCCTGGCTGGCCAGCACGGAACTGAAGACCAAGCAGTAAGAAGGATGTGCCCATGCCTAGCAGCGGGTCCCGAGTAACCAGAGTGCCCAGTTCCTTCATCCCACCACACACAAAGTCAGCTCCCAGGCTCATAGAGACGTCTGCCTCTCAGACTGTTACAGGATGCACAGATTCAATGCATAGATCTGGGTTCTACTCTAACTCCTTCCAATGAAAGCATCAAAATAGTGTGGTCCATGAGAAGGTAAAAGAATCAGGAGGCTTGCTCTCTCTCTCTCTCTCTCTCTCTCTCTCTCTCTCTCTCTCTCCCCTTTATCTTCCTGTGTGGCTTCTCCCTGCAGAAACCCCCTCCTTCAAGAGCTCTGCCCACTCTCACTTCTGTGATTCTTTCCTGGCCTCACTCTCATGCACTCAGACCCTAAAATGGCTCTAACTGAACTGTCTCTCCCTTCTCTCCATGTCTGCTACAGCCCTGGTCTTGAACATGGGACAGTGAAGAACTCTGAGCATGTGGTTTATCCTGCTGGCCCCACAGACACCACCACAGGATGCATTGCAGGCCAGGACGGGGCACCTGTTGGACGCCACCTCTCCTCCTCCCGGTCGCAGAGCTTAAGCCACCTGATCCACATGAACGGTGCTGCTCACACCTCTGACCTGTTGGCCACAGGCATAAAAAGAAAGATGGCTAACCTTTGACAGGGCTGAGGAGAAACAAAGGTCATAGTGATTCTAACTAGGGGCACCTCCTCTACCATCTGACCTAGGCAAGAAAGTAGCAAAAATGTATACCACCTTCCCCACACACATTCAAACAAGCTTCAAACAAAGCACAACACTGAAAGTTGTGATCTGGTCTCCTTCTCAGTGTAAGGGGCTCCTCTACCTTGCAGGCAGGCATTTTGGAAAGAAACCTCACGGACAAAGAGAGGAAACATTCACTTCACCAAAAGTAGACAAAAGTAGACAAGTGCCACATCGCTGTCATGACAGCCTCTCTCACATAGTCGTCACTGAGCTGCAACTGACTGCACCCTTTCCCTCACGACAGTGTTAAGAAGGTCCTTTTACCCCAGCTTAGTGTCACTCACTCCGTATGGTTTGCAGTTCCTAATTTTCATTCAATCTGAGTCTGAAACAAACCATAGGCATTTCAAAAAACCTGGCTGCATATAACCTGTACAAAGCCACTGCACGGTAGCCCCAGTTTGCTTCACCAACCTCTTGCTTGGGGGACTGACATGTCAACATTCTACTCCTCTGGATCAGGGACCGAGCACAGTGGTCACAGCTCTGCGATGACTCATGGGCCCTGCCCAGTGGCTCCTAAGGGCCTAGCCAAGGGAATTCTTGCGAGCATAATTTGTGAATGCCAGAAAGCAAGGCAGAAAGTCAAAGCCAGGCTTTGTGCTCATTTCAGGGAATGACCACACCCACCCTGGGCTGACACCCACTGTTCCATCTTCTGTGCACCCACAGTTGAGAGGATTTGGCACAGGAGACCCTTCCACGCATACCCAAGAGCTGAAGAATCTGGTGAAGGCGGGCTGGAAAACCTACCAGCCCCTCATGGTACAGCAGCCACGGCAGCAACTGAAGCATCCCTAATTCCCTAACAGTCATGGTGGCAATGTCTTCCCAGAAGTCCTGCTGCACAAGTGCTGGGCACACGGTACAACACTTGACACTCAGCACTGAGCATAGCTAACCTTTGACAAGGCTGAGGAGGAAAAAAAATGTCACGGTAACTAACTATGGACACTTCCTCTGAATCTTACAGGGATGAGAACCTTGACTTTTAAGACTCATAGAGTCCCTCAAGGTTATTACAAAGGGAACTGGTTTCTAGAAAGGGATCTGAAGCCCAGATCGCTGAAGAGATGGGACAAGCCCATGGTCACTTCTAGATCCTTGAGCTACCTGCTACTTTTCCAGTCCTGAGCCTACCACACTCACACCAGTGTCCTCAGGTAGATACTATTATGCTTTTGGAGTGGCTGACACCCCACCTCCAGGCAATAAGCACCATGCCAACAGAGAAGCATCAGGTTCAGTTGACCTACTGGCTGTTCTAGGCCAATGAACATCCAAGATCCAACATGAGGTTGAGTGTGCTGGGAGAGGAAGTGAAAGGAGAGAGATCTTAGCCAGGAAACTGAATTAAACAGCTCCAGGACTTACAAGCTCTTGATGCTAAAAAGCTTTAGCCTTTCAAAGCATCGGAGCCAAGAGGGGCTGCCCATACCCCACACATCGTTGCTGTGGTAACGTGTGGATAAGCAGCTAGCACTATACCACAAGCACTTAGAAACATGTCTTTGTGCTGGGGCCAAGGAATCTCCAGTGAAGGATGACTCAAAAGGGCTTTAGTGTCTATGAGAGGCTCTGGTGCCTTCGGTCCCCCATGCTCCCTCATGGCTCTCCCCTCAGCCTTCCCATCTGTCCTCATGGCTCCTGTTCAGTCACACAACCTGATTGTGTTTCTGCTTCACCGAGCTACCTAGTAAGGCCCAGGCTTTACTCTTATTTTAGTAAAACACGTGTCAAAAATCTTCTGCCCTATCCAATCTCTTAGTCATCTAATATTTTTCTCATTGTAAATATATGTACATGGTGCCACCAAAAAGCCTGAAAAGCAGGGTGTGAAAATCGCCTTCGCCAGCCACAGGACACAGGCGCTCTGCTCAGGAGCTATTGTCTCTTTGCTTCGTTCCTCCATTTTTCTGTCTCTGATTTTTTTTTTTTTTTAATGAATCATTCTATCTATAGGTTGCATGGTGGTGTTTTCAGTTACCATATAGTGAGCATTCTCTCATGTCATCTGGTGGTGACAGGATTCCTCAGAAACATGACTGCTAATGACAAGACTATCCATCATGTGAATGGGCCATGACATAGCTAACTCTTACCATATTGCTGGGAATGTCATGTGTTTCCAATTTCTTCCTATTAAGATGACACAACAATGAATACCTGAGTATCCAAGCCCATGTGCGGGTCCACGACTCGTCCTCGGGATACATTCATAGAGGGTCAATTGTTTGGGCCCTCACGATGGCTGTTCTTCAGATTCAAAATAAAAAGTGTTTTAGAAAACTGGTCCAGCATGCCCACTCCACACCTGAATATCAAAGTAGCCATTTCACTGTATCCTCTACATGCCTGGCCCCTTAAAGCTATTCCCTCGTGAATGATGAAAAGGATGCATTTATTGTGAATTTTGCAATATTAGTAAAATTTGGCATTTTCCTTTTTTTTTTTTTTTTACATTTTCTTTTGTGGTCTGATTGTTCGTGTCCTTTGACCTCTTTTGTTCTATTTTTTAACTATGAGAGTAACAAAGAAGAGAGTATAGACACACCCTCCAATTGTCTTCAGGCTCTGGGATATCGATTCTGACATTCATGCTCCCATCTGGAATACATTTGGATGAATCTCATTTAGCAACGGTTCCCACACTTTAAAGGCAAGTGCTCCCCTTCCATCCCACATGCCTAACTGGAGCTTGGAGAGCTTATAAACGCCCTCCTAGAGGTTGTAAAGCCTCTGGATAGAACTTGATAAGCACTGATATAAAGAGACTATTGTTTTAGTGAATGGACTGACTGGTGTGTTTACCAGGTGACTGTCACCAGTCACTGTGACATGGGGATTATGCACCAAGTTCCTATATCCAGTCAGAAACACTCTTATGCTTCATTCTCTTCTGTACACTTTTCAATTCTCCTATCGAGACCACCACCATATGGGCAGCAAGACCTCGGACTACACATAAGCTCTGTACACAAATGTCACTACACCTCTCATTCTGGACCTTATGTCAAAGACTTTTTATCACTATGTGTGTGCATGCATCCATGTGTATGCATGCTTGTGTGTTTGTGCGTGCAAGAGTATGTGCATGTGAGTGTCAGTAAGAGCTGAAGCCAGAATGCTGCGTCTCCGTGGACCTGGAGTTAGCCACAGTAGTGAGCCACTCAACGTAAGTGTTAAGAGTCAAACTCCGGTCCTCTACAAAAGTGATCTTAACCACTGAGCATCTCTCCAGCCCCGCATCTCTGGTTAATGACTAGATAACCTCTGCAAAGTTTCTCCCAAATACTTTAAGAATTTTTCTGCATCTTCCTGTAAATTGAAAACAAATTGATGTAAAAATTAACTGCTAACATCAGAGCCCTTTCCCTGCCCCAGGCGCTGTTCTCAGCCTCAACACACACAAACTTGGAGTGATGGCATGGGGGACAGGTCATTACATCTCCATCCTATGCACAAGAAAAACTGAGGCCTTAGTTTAGTAACCCGACCCGGTAAGTAGTTAGCTGGAGCTCCGGCCTGGGGATTTAACTGCCATCCCCTTCTATAGGCTGTGTGTGTGTGTGTAACACTGTCTCACAAACTCAAGCACACTCCTCTGCTAGTCATGAGTACAGCATACATTTCTGTGGATTCAAATAATTGTTATTGGCTTGGGAAGGGTTTGATATTTTTTCTCAGTATCCATCCTAAGTCTTGATTCCATTTCTCCCCGGGAACTTCATACATTCAGACAATGAAAATGAGATCTTCTGTATTAAATACTTTTCCACCTGGCTTATTCTTGGTATAAAAGAGAATTACAGCATACAAAGCCTTTATGTTGTTTGCCAACCTATTGAGCTCTTTTATTAAAGCTAATACTTCTCTCGATGATTTCAAGATTTTTGGAAGGTAATTGTATTACTTTAAAATATTGGGGAGTTTCTTCCCCCTTTTGGTTGTTTGTTGTTGTTTTCTACCATGTGTCTTTTATTTCTGGTTCTATGCTTTTTTGCGTGGAAGGACATGAAGTAGGAAACTTCTGCCTTCTTCTTCAAACAGAAAATGTGGAACATAGCTCACACTGAATATTCAGAATAATCTATTGCAGACTTATTCCCATGTGATACCAATACAGCTGGGACTCTCCTGCCCTCTGACCAGCTGACGCCCCAGCCTTGTGCCTCTCAGAATCTTGTCTGATTGTCGTGATGCCATGGTGTCTTCTTGCTGTCAGAGGATGCATACACTTACCTAGCTTTGCCTTCCGGTTTCTGTTGACACAGGGATTAGAAAATTCCACCCAAGAAAATCATGCATGAAGTGTGAATAGCTTCCGGGAAGTAATTTTATATAATTAAGAGCCAAAGGTGCATGATGAAAATGCACCTTGACCTACTTGGACCATTCAACAAAGTCTCTCAGTATTGATTCCCTCTGGTCTGGAGAGGAAAGGACTCCCTCCAGGCAGCTAAAGCACTATATAGAAAAGAAAATACAACATGCCTTAAGCGTTTCAACAACACGAGTGAGCTGCACAATAGGTCAGAAAATTACATTGATCCCAACACATTCTACAACCATCAACAGGCACTGCACACGCTGACTGGAGGTTTTTTAATCATAAGATATGATGAGAGATATTTTCAACAAAATCTTTACGGCTCTAGAGTGGGTACAGAGGGACAGGGATAAATAATCCACGATGAATGATGATGTATGCAGTCAACTCTTGCTGAAGCAAGGGCATTGCAGAAGACATGGGACTCCGCAGGGAATTCTTGGAGGTGTATAATCCTGTGGGAGAATCAAACTCGCACATAAATAATTAGAATGAAGTCAGTACATGTTGGAAGGGTTGGGGCTGTCATTTTTTTCAGGCCAAAGAAACGCAAACATTTTAAGTCGGAATGTCAGCCTTGGGGGATAGGCACCTCCTGCATGTGTGAGAAGAAAGACTATAAACTGTGTCTGTGCACGTGTAGACGGATGTGGGGGTCACTCGCTCCCCCTGCCTTAGTTCTCCCTACCAGGGCTGGCCTCAGGCCCATCTTTGATCCAGACTGGGCTTGTTTTAGCAGCAGCTGGCAGATTCTCCATACCCCTCTTTCGTTTTTGTTTCCTACAGACATTTTCAAATAAGTATACACATAGAACTGACTTAACACTGAGCTTTTCACTGTAAGATGATATAAGCACATAGTTTTCAAAACTTAAGCGTAAAAATAGACACACATATAAAAAGTAGTCTGTTTTACCTCAGCCACACACACACACACACACACACACACATGCATACAACATACTCATCAGTTTCTAATGTATCTTTCCAGAGAGATCAATACATATGAACAAACAGTTCCCTTTTTACACAGATTATAAGCAGCCCACATGTTTTGTTCTTCACCTGCCTTTATTGGCTTTGTATGGCCCGGTCTCCAGGGAAATGTAAACAAACGCCTACTCGCCCCAGAATGGAAACCAACAACAGACCAAAGTACAGTACCACCAAAGTTGAACATTGTCAACCAGTGAGCTCTATAGGAGTCACAGGCATATGGGTGAGGAGCAGATACAAGAGCAGAACTGACTCAAAGACAGCCATGTCACCAAAGCCCACCCAAGCATGGGTGACAGCTACAGAAGCTGGGAATCTGGAGCTCACTGCACAGCCTGCAGGCAGCATTACAGGTTGGAAAGTGTCCTTTCCAGGGCGTTCACTTGGGCTGAGCCTCTTCCAGGCAGCTCAGTTGGTCTCTGCTTATTCCAGATACTTTGGCCAGTCTGAGCATCCTCTAGGCCACTCAGCATATCTGGGCAGATCTCTGAGCTTATAAAAGCTCAAGGAGGGAGCAGTCTAGTTAATCCTGTCAGCCTCGGGGACTTCCTGAATTTAATGAGTTGTTTACTTTCCAGTTTAATGATCTTCCCTGTGTGATTAAAAAAAAAAAAAAAAAGGTTCCATCTGCCCAGGGAACATTCTTACCTCCCTCCTGACATTTTGTGTCCTCCAAGATGGAAAGTTTATCTCAGAGAAAACTGCTACCCAACAATTGACTTTCTCAAAGATGAAGCTAATACTGAATGGGCTCAAACCATCTCCCACAGTTCTGGTGGTGATGGTAACAGGACTGTATCCCTCCACCTTGAATGGGTTTTACCTTCTTGAGTTCACAGTTGAGCTCCAGTCGCCTTGGAGATGAGACTCCATCTGACCCAGGAAGGACCCCTCCCCCACCCCACATGACTTCACTACTTGTGACGTGGTGTCCAACTATTTTACGTGCTGTTTACTTACAGTTCACCATTAGTCTGTTCTCATGGGAGCCACGGCTCTGATGATCTAATGACCCGTGTATTCCTGGCACCCAACAGATGCTGCCTCAGTGAGTAACTTGACATTGTGCCTATACAGCTCACTGACTTCTCAAGGGTAAGTGATATACTAGGAGATGACTGGGATAAGACTGCACCCCAATTTGCAGAGGGATGTGTAGGGTTTGGTCCCATAGTGAATCACTGGAGAAGCCAAAGGTGCAACTCAACATGACCCTGTGACCCATCCCCCTTCTACCTGCAGGAAATGCCAAGTCATGATGATGGGATCTCAGCATCCAAAACGCCTACCCCTGCTTTCAAATAGAATGTCCAAATGATAAAAGTCCCCAAAGGTCCATGACCATTCATACTCCTTCTGGTTAAGACTAAGGATGTGTCCCAGGTCACTTCAGGAAGCAGCGGGTCTCTCAACAGACACAAACCATGCTCTGTATATTTATACTTTCATTGCCACCTGGCCTTGCCTGCTTCCATCAGTGATGAGTGCCATGGAGCTGACGTGGGACAGTCTTTATGGGTGTTGTCACCCTGCAAGCTGCAACACGAACTCTGCAACTGCATAGCCGAGGAGAGGAACAGCCTAGGGTGAATCCTGCCCCTCCAAAGATGCACCCAGCCTCCTGGAACTCTCATTAGCTGGCCCACTGGGAGACATGCCAGGCCACCTGAGTGAGCAAAGGTCTACTCCCTAGACAGCAGCGGCTCACTTCTGATAATAAGCTACAGGAACTGCATCCATGCTCACGGCCGAGTTCAACCCCGCCGTGGTCACCATCTAATAAGAATGAACTGTAATAGCCGTGTGATTATCTATCTTCCAAACTAAGACTGTTCTGAGAATAGAAAATGGTATCTTAATATTTACACAGGGATTTCAGGGTTATTTCAGGCAAGTCAGGCATATGCTATTGACCTACGGTACCTAATCTGCTGTCTGGATCTGATGCTTGGATCTTTTTGCCAAAGGCTAAGCTGCACATTGCCCACTGGTTTCATTTATTTAAAAAAAAATAAAAATTCCTAAGTTCTCTAATAGCCATATATTCTTGGGAGCTGTGAAAACAAGTAACACACACACACACACACACACACACACCCACACACACACCCACACACACACCCACACACACACCCACACACACACACTTTAGAAATGAAAGCACAGAGGTGAGGTAAGGCGAGGATACTTGCCCAACCCTCTCAGAAGTCAGTGGCAGAGATGGAAAGGGAGCTCAAACCCAGTAAACAAACCGACTCTGCCTCCTTTTCCACTGTCTTATAGAGGTGTCAAGATTAAAACCAGCCTGTTTTGCAGTCTCCAGAATGAATTTCCTAGGAACAAATTGACCACAGGTCAGTAAGAAATCCCCAGCTAAAGAAATTGCTTTTCCCTCTTGTTACGGTTTGACTACAAAATCTCTTCCATAGATTGGTAGTTTTGAATGCTCTCCCTCCAGCTGGTGGTAATATTTTGGGAGGCTGTGGGACCTTCAGGAGGTGAGACCTAACAGACAGAAGTAGGTCACTAGAAGGCAACCTTTGGTGACAACCTGGCCCTTCCAGTGTTTCTGGTCTTCGGTGGTATGAACAGCCTCTGCCACATCCCAACACCGGGAGCTTCTCTGCCACCTTTGTCTGTCACAATGGACCGAAATCCCCTAAAACTGTGAGCCAAAATTAACCTTCCCTTCCTTAAGGGAAGTATTTCTGTCCAGTATCATGGGCACCATGACATCAAAGTAGCAAACAGAGTACTTTTCACAGTTCCTAGGCTTTTAACTTATTTCACTTAGAAGCAGGAAAACATATGCACTCAGAGGTGCATGCGCAACCCTCAGCTAAAGACAATCGATCGGCAGCTGCTATGTATAATCCACACATCTCTGGTCATTGCATGTCTCATTCCAGAGGGTAGCTTGGGCTTCATCTCCCAGAGGTTAGCGTCGCTGTGCCACAGAGAAATCCCAATCTTAACACAGGTCCTGGTACAAACAGGTCCTCAAATCACAAGTGGATGAATTATGGAAGAAGAAACCGCGTGCGCACACACACGTATATACGTGCATGAAAACGAGTTTGTCTCCTCTGGTTGCTATGTTCTGCAGCTTTCCACCAATGACAGCCTGAAAAAAGTCCACGGTCCATGGCGTCTACGCTCTATAGCCTCTGCCTGTGGTAAGGTTGAAGGTATGGAAAAGGACATGGAGAGTGAAGCTGCTTACCTCATCACAGCTAGAAGAAGCGGGCTCTAAGTACTCTTCGAGGCCACACCCCCAACAACCCAACTTCTTCCACCAGGTCCTTCGTCCCGAAGTTTCCACCAGCTCCCAACAGTTCCACGGCCTGATGACCAAGCCTTTCCTCCACAGCTCTTTGGGGACATTTAAGATCAAACGAGGATGATGAAGAATCAACTGTAATTATCCATGTAAAACTTGAAAGTAGATCACAGTCCAGCTCAGGCTTTGATGTCAACTGCTTTCCCCACTGATGATTCAGGGAATGAAGAAAAGGGACAGGAGGACATTCCCCCTCACTGGTAGACACGATGAGTGTGGGAACCCAAACTTCTGAGAAGCAGCCTCTGGAGGGCGCCCTAGGAGGTCACAGGCTAACTTGGTGACACTTTGAGGTTGTGGGGTCCAGACACTGCCTGGGAGAAGAGTTCCCGAGTCTGAGATGAACCCAGGATAGGTCATAGCAGGACACACTGTGAGGAGAGAGGGAGTCCAGAGAAGAGAAGGATGTTGGGCTTCCCAGGCAAGGGATTCCAGTTTACTCGTTCACAAGCCATCCGGGTAATTTCATCTGTTTTATTGTTCCTCTGAACTATAAAAGCAAACCCAGCACACTCAGGACTGCTTCTCCAGGCTTGGAAATCCTCGCCTTTATGGTTAGGGAGGTTTGTTCAGAGGCCACAAAAACAAAGGCACCTAAGGTAGAGGCGGTATTTTTCCAAGAACCCCCTTTGCTGGCCCCAGAAACTTTCCCTGGAAGGGAACATGTCCTGTGCACCAGGGAAGACCATAGATCCTAGACACTGGGGCATTGAAAGAGCTGGGTTCAGGATCGGCCATCCGTTAGCCAGGGACCCTGGGTAGCCACTTAACTTCTTTCAGCCTGGGTTTCTTCCATGTTAAACTTGACATGGCTGCTGAGGCAGTGATGAAACCATCATGAAATCATCACGAAACCCAGAGAGCTGTGTCTGACCCTGAAGCATGGTCCACACATACACGGAAGTTGCCTTCTTTCAGGATTAAACATCTGATGTTTTGTCTGCAGACAAATGCTTCTCAAATATTTAAAATAATTTTTTAAAAGATAATAGAATTTTAATTTAGAATATGGTTGCTCTGACAAGATATCACATCCAAAGATCTTCTAGGTCTGTGTGATCCAACTAGACACAGACAGGCCTTTAATACCAGCACTCAGGAAACAGAGGCAAGCAGATCTCTGAGTTCTAGTCAGTTTGGTTGAGTCAATGAGTTGGTCAGGAAGTAGAGCTGAGTTCATGGCAGTTCAATTCATGGAGACAGCTTACCAGAAGAGTTGTACAGAGACAGGTTGAAGAGAGAGCAAGCTAGACACAGGTAATGACAGAAGGAACCAGAGGATGAGAAGGAGCCAGAAGATTAGAACAGATTGCTTGAGTTAGTTTGTGGCCAAGCAGAGCTATTCAGTGAGAAACTAAGAGAACCTGGATTGAACCAGTCAGCTCAGAGAGGAGTTTGAACCAGAAAAGCAGTGTTGAACCAGTCAGCAAGAGTTTAGAAAGAACAGAAAGAGTAATCTTATTCAAAAGTAAGTCTCAGACACTGAAAACGTCCTAGCCTAGATTAGATTGTACGGAGGCTGGAAGCTTCCAGGACCAGGCCTAGGTCAGCAGACGGACAAGACAATGGTTGAATCTAGCAAATAAAACTTACTTTTACAAACAGAGTCAGACTCTAGCAAACAAGAGCACTTCTAGAGCCTCAAATTAATAATGTTGAGTGAAATCCTAGTTAACACATTGTCTGGCCTTGCCAAGGTAGGCCTGTAACTCTTAATACCACTCCATAAAGATGGGCATTTTATGGAGAAGGAAACAAGACTGGGAGAATACAAGTCCACACAAATATCTAGGTCTCTGTCCAGAGGCAGGTCCAGACACGGCTTGGTTGCATGCCAACAAGAATCCAATCCTCAGAGTCTTGAGCCTGTCTGCCTTGACTAAATGCCCAGATGTCATTCTTTTCTCTAGGGATGAGACAGTCCTCAGAGTCCTTTGCAGAGAGAGCATGGGCTCACTCTCAGCTGCCGGTCTACACCATGTGTCTTTTCAAATGGAACAAGAAATGGCCACGCTCCTCATTAGCAGTGGCTCTGGCCCGTGCAAAGCTGGATTTGCTGGCATCAAAGACCCCAGTGCACACACCTCTCTGTTGTTAGATGCTCAGGGCCTCATGGTGGGCATGGACCAGAAGGACTCTGTATATAGAAGACAGGACCCAGAGCAAGAAGGGTATTCTAACGCTGAATTAAGTGTGGCATTGTCTCCAACTGGTACAGCATGGAGATCTGACAATGCATCTTCTACAAGGAGCCTTGCATGGCCCTCAAGGATCACCTGGTGCTTTTGATGGAGGCCCCCGAACTCCAAAGCTAACAGAGAGAAGATGAAGCAGGTAATTCAAAGGCGTCAAGCTCCCAGCAAGAAGGGTGGTATGGTGGAGATGTTAAATGCTCGTATTTTTTGGAAAACTGTATTCAAAGAAAACTTAGTCTACAGTGACCACTGTGGATAAGGGTCCTCACAGCATTTCTATGGGAGATGGGGACCACCCAGGACAGAGGAGAGCCTGGAAGAGACAGGCCATGGTAGCCATCATCTCTGGACATTTAAATAGGCCTTGAGCGGCTCCAAATTAGCCTCTCAGAGGAGCACAGCATTCGCCACTTAGAACTAATCCTATATGAGGGATGGAACTGGAGTCAGGCATACAGAAACACTCTTTGTTTTTAAATGTAATTTTTTAATTAAAGTAATCCTTGCTTATTGTAGATAATAGAGAAAAAGGTAGAATGTTATAAAGAAATCAAAACCATCCAATTTTTACAACAGAGGCAATTATTTGCAGGCATAGAAATACATGTGCACGCATAAAACTAGAAGCATAACGTATGTAATCTTGCAGCCCACAGTTCTCACCTGAAATTACTTAAAAGCATCTTTCCATGGTTCTCAGAGTTTGCATCTCAGAAACACCCACACAGCACTTACTCCGGGCTGTTCTAAGTACCACACAGTCATCCATCCCTCACAGCAAGCCCGTGGGGTGTTATTATGAGCCCACCCGAAGCTGGGGACAGTAAGAGAGCACGGAGCCAATGCTGAAACAAACTCAGATTCTTTTCTGACTCCCAAAGCCCTTGACCACTGCACTGGACATCTCTGTGGACCAGGGAACCCTTCTGTTTATGACCCTGTAGTACTCTAGTGTAGTCTTCCATGACTGGGGAATGCCACATTAAAAGTCCCTTCTTACTGAGGTCCCTCCAGCTCTGTGACTACAAGATATTAAGAGGGACACACCCAGCCAAGCAATTCATCATGGACTGTAGGGAGACTCTGGCCAGGCACCATGGCTGCAGGCTATTCTGACCCTGGCTTCCCAGCTCCTTGTACCTGGGGACTAACTAACCTCTTACTGGTTAACTAGTTAAGCCCAAGTAACCCACTGCTAACCTGAGTATTTGCACCTGCCTTTCTGGACGCAGAGATCCATAACAGGCACCTGGCCCAAGGCAGGGCAAAAGTCCTGTCTGCTCTGTGTTTGCTTGGTTTTCTTGTCCATCCAGTTGGATACAATACTTGTACAGCTTCTCCTGGGGTTACAAGGACAGATTCCCGAGACAGATGACCTGGGACAGACTACTAAGCATGCCCGTGGGACTCAGATGAGCTCCTTCCTGCCTCTACCTGTTTGCTCTTCCATGTCAGGAGAACCCACATCCGGGTTCCTAAAAAGGACTCTGAGATAGCTCAAGTCAAAAAAGTTACTCTGCCTCCACCAAGGACTCGGTGGGCCACAGCTGCTGGCTTTGTTTCTTATCTCTTGCCCACACTTTCTGCTCTGTGTCCATCTGCTTGCCTCATCTGGTATGAATCAGGTAGGGAGTAGGGTGCCAACTCTGACTCTGGGATTTGGGAGCCCTCTGCTTCCTCTCAAGATCATAGCTGAGGTGGTCAATCGTCACCAAGCCATGTGGGATTGTGACAAAGTCCCAAAACCATCAGTCTCATATTCCCAAGGGTCCTACTCTACTCTGTCGCTGAAATGAAATGTAATGGCCAAAAATAACTTGGAAAGAGTATATTTGGCCTATGAGTCCTGATCATAGTCCATTATTGAGGGAAGCCAAGGCAGGAACCTGGAGTCCAGAACTGAGACAGAGACTGTGGAAGAACGCTGCTTACTGGCTTGCTCCGGGTTCAACTACCTTTCTTAATATAGCCCAAGCCTACCTGTCTAGGGATAGGACAAGAGACCAGGCCCTCTACATTGATTAGCAATCAAGAAAATGCCCCCACATACATGATTACAAGCTAATCTGATGGAGGCCATCCCTCAGTTGAGGGTCCCTCTTCCCAGGTGTGTCAAGTCAACAACCAAGGTTAGCCACCACACTAAGGGAATTGCATCTCCTTTCAGTGAGCAGGTCAGGGGAGCTGTGTGCAGCCCCCAAGCTAGAGGACCCTGCTTTCAACAGTCCATGGGTCCTGAAGCATGCAGGAAGCTGGCTGTTATCCCCATTCAAATCAGCCAACCTTGGAAGACTGGCTCCTCAGACTCTGAACAGCACCCCAACCAACCCAGAAAGAGGCACAGGAGGTGAGGCCACCGGAGCACATGACCAAAGGCAGTGCTGGGCCTGCAGAGAGGCTGCCCTTCTTCATCAGGATTTCCGCTCTGCCCTGGAGATGAAAGGGAAGAATGGTCCCCTCAAAGCCTGCATGGAAATTGCAGGAGGCACTAAGCCTAATGAGGCTAGCCTCTGCCTGAAGTCATCCACCTTCACTCTCTTTAACAGGAGCTTCACAAAGCATCCCAGAGTGGCCCGGGCTAGAGGTACTGTGGAGGGTGAGGAGCTAATGTCTAGAATTCCTTAAAGGGACATTACATCAGAGGACTCGAGGGGGCCAGGGACCAAGGTGTGGGCCACTGAGGCCAATGGTTTTGTTTCTTCCCCATTTTCCTTGAAGCCTATTTGATTTAATTGGTAGGGACTGAAGGAGACTGACCACATGCAGGATCCCACTCTGCTCAGCTGTTTCTCTGTTACCTACAGCCTCCTGCTGTCAGACCTGAATAAACACAGTAGTATTTAAGGTTGTGTGACTGAGCAACAAAAGGACCAGTATGTGTCCGGGGGCCTGGCTCTCTACCCAGAACACTGCCAGTCAGGGCATGGTGGTTGCAAAAGTCAGCTGAGAGTGAACAGCACTTTCCAACATCAATAAGGCAAACATTCTATGGAGTAACCAAATACACCCCTGGGGACTCAGAGGTGCCTCAGGGTACTCCAGGAAAAAAGAGGCGACCAAGCCATCACACACAACTCTCTACGGGGACAAGAGACAGGGCTCCTTGGAAACGGGTCTCTTCCATGGCACTTCAGAAGCATGTACCCTTCTCTCATGGTAAAACCCACCAAGGATGTGGAACGTCTGGTTTCCCCTTTGCCTGCTGGTGAACACATGGGTGGGAAATGGCCAACCGCACTGGAGCAGCACCTAGCAGCACATGAGGATAAAAACACCAACTCACCTTACCATGTGTAGCAGAGCTGACTCTCACCACAGTAGGGACTCGTGTTATTGACTGTAGGCTCTGGCGTGGTGCCAGCTACTATGAGGAAATAGGAGGTTCAAAGACCAGTTCCTACCTTGAGTAGGAAGGAGGATCCATGCCTACCATGTGCTAAGTGGCAGGCACAGCACAAGGGACCTGACATTGATGATATCCCTCAGAGTCAACCTATGGGGTGGGCATTGTTACCTGTGCTTTGTAAAACCAGAGAAACCAAAGCCAAGAAACATTAAAACCCAGGGCCATGAGCAGTTAAGTATATTGACTTCTGTCTTGGTTAGGGTTTTACTGCTGTGAACAGACGCCATGACCAAGACAACTCTTATAAGGACAACATTTAATTGGGGCCGGCTTACGGGCTCAGAGGTTCAGTCCATTATCATCAAGGTGGGAGAATGGCAGTGTTCAGACAAGCACGGTGCGGGAGGAGCTGAGAGTTCTACATCTTCATCTGAAGGCTGCTAGAAGACTGGCTTCCAGGCAGCTAGGATGAGGGTCTTAAAGCCCACACCTACAAGGACACACCTACTCCAATGAGGCCACGCCCACTCCAACAAGGCCACGCCCACTCCAACAAGGTCACGCCCACACCAACAAAGGCACACCCACTCCAACAAGGCCACGCCCACTCCAACAAGGCCATACCTCCTAATAGTGCCACTCTCTGGACCAAGCATTTGCAAGCCACCACAGATTCAAACTCAGTACTTCTGCCCTTACTTGGGGTCCCAGGAATTTTGAAACCGCAATGCCTTTTGGCCTGGCCAGGCCCTAACACGGGTGGGGAGCTGGGATGAGGAGGTTGTAGAAGGCAGAAGCTGGGCATTTAAGTCTTGCTGAGTGGCTCACTGGCTCTAAAGCCCAATAGAAGGGGGGAGGAGACGGGTAACAATAGGATAGGACCAACTGAATAGAACTGGAAACCTGGGGGTTGGGGGGAGGAAATTATTCTAATTCTGTTTGACCCTGAAGTTCCACCCAACCCAAGTTCCCTCCAGAGGAGCCCAGCTGGGTTCTATGGTAGCCCCCACCCCCCAGGAGTCACTGGAGTTATGAGGGTCAGAGACTGGGCCCCCTGCTTCTCTGATTCAGGCACTTGTCTTAGAAGCCAGTGAAAAAGACAAAGTCAAAAAGAAAAGCAGAGAGAGGAAATCTAGTCCACGTGGCCACACTAGGGAGAACGAAGAGCTCATATCCACAACCCCAAGTCCATCTTCTGGGTTCCTACATGGGATTAGACTTAAGTAGAGAGCTGGTGAGATGGCTCAGCAGGGAAAGGCATCTGCTACCAAGCCTGATCACATGACTTCAGTCCCCAGGACCCACGTGGTGGAAGGAAAAAACCTATCACGACCTCCATGTGTGACACACACATAAATAAATGGGGGCGGGGGTGCACGTATTTGTAACTAAGCAGGTCAAGGTGTGGTGATCCCCAACCTTATCCTGCACTGTCCCTGCTCAGGTCTCTCCGGCTAAATGGGTGGGAAGTTGTCAGAACTCTGAAATCTTTTTCCAGGAGACAAGTTAGCTCCCGCTCTGGCTGACACCAGGCTCCCAGCATGAGCTTGTGGGGATATTCCAATGGGGAGGGGGAGGGGGAATGTGTATTGCTTTGAAAGTCTGGTGGCCAAAGGGAAAAGAATGAGTGTCTATTTAGGATTCCTGCTAGGACCCTACCTCAGTATTCTGTTACCCCTGACCTCAGGGTCCTCAGATCCAGCAGTCCCCAGCCCCGGGAGTGATGAGCAGCCCGCAGGGAATGTGGGGACAGGCCTTGCCCAACCTGGACTGAGAGACCACATTACTCATTCACTTCTCAACAGGTTCCAGTCGGAATGTTCCAGCAACCACCAACATGGCCTGGCGCTGTGGAGGCCTGGAAGCAACTTTCCTCCCTTATTAGTGTAACCTACTTTTAATCAATCAACTGCCAAAGACAATTCCCAGCATGAGAAGCTGTGATGAGGCCAGCAGAGGTAGCCTTGACAACCAAAAACACAGCACGGTGACACACGGAGCCCCAAGGAACACGTAGAAAGACAAATGGATTATTTTTTTTTTCTTGCAAATATGTCATGGCAGGGTCAGAGAACAGGCTCTTCCCAAGGTCATGGCCATGTGCTAACTGCCCACCGTTTCTGAAGTTTCACAAGTTTCCCAGAGAGGCCACAGCGGTCCTGTGGGGATGAATCTTCTCCATCACGCTTCTCTGCACAGGGACAGGCAAAGGTGACACCAAGACATGCTGGCTGGAGGAAATGGACAGGGAGACAGAGGGCTCGGCTCTGCCCTTCCTCTGCCTCCTCAGGCACATCTAGGCCTTTCTCTCACCTATAAACAGCCCCATCCTTCCTACCTACTCCACCTGCCCTGCCTCCCGACTATCAGCTGTCCTTCCCTCTCCTGTCAAAACCAAGTTACTTAATATCTTAACTCCTTAACACCTCAAACAGCCTGATTTGGGGGGTGTGGGGGGTTGGTAAGGCCCCTGCCTTCTATATGCTTCAGCTTTCCTGCTGGCAAGCTGGGCTTCATAGCCATCTGGCCCAGGGGTGCTGGGCACTGTGTTGGCAGGTTCTACAAGTGATTCCTCCTCCTCCTCCCCAGACCTGCTCTTTTCAAACAGAGTGAGTCACAGAAATACTAAGTAATTCAACAAAGTCTCACAGCTAGTAAGTAGCGCTGGATTGCAGCCCCCCACCACGTGCATCAACCCCAGCACTGAGTCAAAGGGAGAAGTCAGTCCTCCAAAAGCTGCCATGTGGGCATCTGGAGGCTGAAATCCTACAGGGTATCCACTGGACAAGAAGGGAAGGCCAATTCTGGAATTGTCACTGCCTGATGACTATGATTGTGTGTCATATGCAACCTCCAAGGGTCACCAAGGAAGGGTTGATCTAGTAACATGTAGGATGTGAGGATTGGCTTGCTTGCTTGGCAGCTTATTATACAGGATGTGAGCTTACACACACACACACACACACACACACACACACACACACACCTACCTGCTTTATAGAGCAGTATGGGAAGGCAACAAACGGAGATTATGGTTAAGACAATGTGGCCAGCCATCTTTTTATACAGTTCACGAACACCTGAGCATACGTGGTCATATCAGGGCTTGCACCCATGGAGTCCACCCTGTGAATCTGGGAAGAGATCACTCAAATGGTGAACACAAGGGAAAGGATCAGGGTGCACTTGACGGACAGCTTCAGAGGCCGAGCCCTCAGGTCAGACCACAGTCCCCTCAGAGACCTTCCCTCTAGGAAGGGACAGGGGACATAGTTTTGCTGGTAAGTCTTGCTAGCCCTTTCCCTTCCCCCCAGACATTTTCTCTTGGCTGCTTAGCCCGTGAGTGAAGTCATGTGTCTTTGCATAAGTTCAACAACTGTAATTTGCAGGGAGTTAATTACCTTCTGACTTTGATCTGGTGGAATTTCATCTCTATGGTTACCGGTCGAGTATAAACAGCTATCACTTGTCTCTTTCTCATGAAATATTCTCAGAAAAATACCCCCAGGGCTCCAGTCATGGAAATCAAATATATGGAATGTTCATGGATGCTTTTAAATGTTGTATATAAAATGTCTCTACATGTAAAAAGAAGAGGAGGAGGAGGAGGAGGAGGAGGGAGAGGAGGGGGAGGAGGAGGGGGAAGAGGAGAGAAGAAGAGGAGGAGAGAAAGAAGAAGAGAAAGAGGAAAAAGAGGAGGAGGGGGGAGGAGGAGGGGGAGGAGGGGGGAGGAGGAAGAGGAGAGAAGAAGAGAAGAGGAGGAGAGAAAGAAGAGAAGAGGAAGAGGAGGAAGAGGAGGAGGAGAGGGGGAGGAGGAGGAAGAGGAGGAGGAAGAGGGGGAGGAGGAGGAAGAGGAGGAGAAACTGAGCTACTGTTGACCCAATAGTCCAGGGATTGTGAAAGTTTGCTCTTCAGCCCAATCTTCCAACGCATAGGCTCCTGTATGAGGCAAGTGTGGCTGGGATAAGGGATCAGATGACTGATGGGCAGGGTGCTCTGAAAGCATGTCCAGTCATGACTGTATTCACTGTTGGTGACCAGAGTGCAGAGAATTGGTACCCAGGGCCCTTCGATAGGAGATCACTAAGCCGTTATGCTGTTGACTGTGCCTGCCAGGTGCCTCATAAGGCAACTAGACCCAGCCCATGTAGCATGAGTTAGGGAATGATGCTGATGAGAACAAACAGGTCCAGCATGTATACTGCGTGCCATTTGTTATGCTGTGCACGCTACAGGTTATTCTTCTGGTAACCCTCACAGTATCTTTATACAAGCTAAATGGGCTTACTGCAGAATATTCAAATCAAGGGACGAGATTAAGAAAGGTCACTCACCTAAGGGACAGAGCCAGGATGAACACCCAAGCCCACCTCCATTCAGACCTCCTGTTCTCTCTGCCCCTCCTCCGCTATCACCAAGCAACAGCCTCACAATCCTACCTAGCTTCAGGTCTGCTTAGCCAAAATGAGGTTTTCAATGTGGGAGACATAATCGTTTTACTCACCTGTTAAATGGGGTCCTTGGATAGATGATCCAGTATCTCTGATCAGGGGTGTCCAGCTGGTGGCAGTACGATATCCCTGGCAGGTAGCCTCTACTCACTGGTCACTCTGCATCCCTGGCCAGTAGCACATGTCTATTGGTAGACTCCGAATATAGGACCCATGCCATCTAGTTCCAAAGCTATGCAATGGTATTCTGGTTTGCTCTCTATTGCTGTGATAAACAGTGAGACCAAAAGCAACTTTGTGAAGTACGTTTGGGAGATTTTGTTTGTTTGTTTTGTTTTAGCATACAGGGTATAGTCTGTCCCTGAGAAAAGCCAAGGAAAGAGCTTAAAGCATGCTGCCTACTACCTTGCTCACAGGCTCAGGTTCTGCTAACTTTCTTATACAGCCCAGACCCACATGCCTAGGGATGGTACCACCCACAGTGGGCTGGGCCTTATACATCAATTAGCAATCGAGAAAATGCCCCACAGACATGAACACAGGCAAATCTAATGGAAGCAGTTACTGAATGGAAGGCCCCCGCTTCCCAGGTGTTCCAAGTTGACAACTAAGATCAGCCATCACTACTGAGAATGACAGTTCTCAGTGGTCTTGGGCAACAGCACTGCCTATACTACATACAGCAGGAGATGTATAGAAGTGCAGGACATGAGGGAGTGACAGCTTCAACTATGACATTGCCTCAAGACATTAGGTGGGGATCAGGGACTGTCTGGAAACGGGGTCTGAGACAATGCCCTTAAATCCATGGCCTGGTGTCCTAGACTGGAGGTTAAGAGACTGGGGTTCTAAGTCTGAATACCTTTCCTAGTCCTCTACTTTAGATTCCTCATCTGTGAATGGGTCTAAGGATCAGGGGCTGCCAGTCTAACAGAAAGACAAAGACTTATGTAAGGCCATGCATGAATGGGTACTTCTCTGTTTTAGTCAGGGTTTCTATTCCTGCACAAAACACCATGACCAAGAATTAAGTTGGGGAAGAAAGGGTTTATTCAGCTTACACTTCCACATTGCTGTTCATCACCAAAGGAAGTCAGGACTGGAACTCAAGCAGGTCAGAAAGCAGAGGCTGGTGCAGAGGCCCTGGAGGGATGTTTCTTACTGGCTTGCTTCCCCTGGCTTGCTCAGCTTGCTCTCTTATAGAACCCAAGACTACCAACCCAGGGATGGCACCACCCACAAGGGGCCCTCCCCCCTTGATCACTAATTGAGAAAATGTCTTACAGCTGGATCTCATAGAGGCATTTCCTCAAGGGAGGCTCCTTTCTCTGTGATAACTCCAGCTTGTGTCCCCCACCAAAACCCATCAGATGAGATTCTTGGGTGCTCTCTCAGCTGTGGTGCCAGAGAGAAAGAACCCTAGGCCTGGCCAAACTTTACAGCTTTCGTCCTCACTGATCTCTTCTGTATTTTCCCCTTCCTCTCAGAGGCAGCTGGGGGAAGGTCACTCGGGTGAAATGCCAACCATACCTACAGGCCAGGCACGAGGGCAAATGCTCTCAGACTATGTCATGTACTCTCCACAGGCATC
This sequence comes from Rhynchomys soricoides, assembly GCA_019843965.1. Taxonomy (NCBI): domain Eukaryota; kingdom Metazoa; phylum Chordata; class Mammalia; order Rodentia; family Muridae; genus Rhynchomys; species Rhynchomys soricoides. The sequence continues at coordinate 4,312,315 of JADRCH010000062.1, forward strand.
ATGCCTGGGGACTAAACTGCCCCTGTCTTAGTTAGAGTGTTTACTACTGTGAACAGACACCATGACCAAGGCAACTCATATAAAAACATTTAATTGGGGCTGGCTTACAGGTTCAGAGGTTCAGTCCATTCTCATCAAGGTGGGAGCATGACAGCATCCTGGCAGGCATAGCAAGGAAGGAGCTCAGAGTTCTACATCTTCATTTGAAGGCTGCTAGCAGAATACTGACTCCCAGGCAGCTAGGATGAGGGTCTTAAGCCTGTGCAGCTCATAGTGTCACGCCTACTTCAACAAGGCCACACCTACTCCAACAAGGCCATGCCTCCTAATAGTGCCACTCCCTGGGCCAAGCATATACAAACCACCACAGCCCTCATTTGACAAAGTAGGAAACTGAGGTTCAAGAGTTTGGGTAACCTGCCAAAGTTACACAGGTTCTTAGACAACAAGATTTGAACTGAGCGCTGTTTGCTTCCAAACCCTGAGTCTTGCCATATACCACCAGCTCTGGATTGTGATAGGCCTTAGAACCCTGACCTTCCAAGCTTCCCCAGACCTTCCCAATTCCATCCAAGAGTCCCCAAATAAAGGCATTTTCCCCCAAAAGAGAAGCTTAAACAGAGAACCCTTCCATAGTTAGAGAGTTGCCGTCTCAGCAAGTGCCAAAGACTTAAAAGGTGCTGTTGTCTAAACCCTACTCATTAGACCAGGGCCAAAGTCACCATGGTGGTCCCTCCAACATGTCCTCTTTGACCACTGAGGATTCTGTGGCTTAGAGTGTTTTTCCTACTCTTGAATAAACCTCTATTCCTCACCCAGGTTGGTCCCTCCAGGGGCGGATTCATTTACTCAGTAATATTTTAGCAAGCCCCTGGACAATGAAATGACGTGGCTCCTATGGTCAGGTATCTTGTGGCCGGGGGTAGTGATCAAATTCCAATAGAAATGGACCACGGCTTGTCTGTCACAAGTCACTGCCTCTCACATGTCATCCCAACACGCCTCCTGAAACGTGCTGGGAACTCTGTGTCCAGGCTGGAACTGCAGATGCTGCTCCATTCAATGACATCGCTGCCCAGACCCATGAAAGCCCCTTTATTTCCTAGGTCAGCTGTACCTGCCGAAGTTTATAAATGCTGAGTGTCTATTCATTGGGACCTGAGACTGTGTGGGTTATGACTAAGGTTGACTCTCGGGGTCCATAGCGCAAAGATCCAGATGTGGCTGAGTCTCTTAAAGAACAAAAACAAGGCACTGTGGTTGACCAGTGTCCCCTGAGGGTGTGCTGTGTGATTGATTCTGTAGCCATCAAAGTCAAGAAACTCTGGCTCTGCCCTCTGGAATATGGATACTAAGAACTTAGCATAGTCAAGAGGAGGAGGAGGGAGAAGGCAAGGAGGAGGAGGAGGAGGGAGAAGGGGGGAGGAAGAGAAGAGGGAGAGGAGGAGGGAGAGGAGAGA
>JADRCH010000062.1:4313784-4338810 GCA_019843965.1 Rhynchomys soricoides
AGAAGGGGGGAGGAAGAGAAGAGGGAGAGGAGGAGGGAGAGGAGAGAGTAAGAGGAGGAGGGGGAGGAGGAGGGGGAGGGGGAAGAGGGGGAGGAGGGGAGAGAAGGAACAGCAGTACCACCACCACCGCCGCCAGCAGCAGCAGCAGCAGCAGCAGCAAGAAGGAAAGGTCAGAAGAAGGGGCCACCAAAGGGCAGTTGTTCAGGTCACTGGTATAAGCAACAAGAATCCATTCTTGCTGGTACCTTCCAGATTCGCCTCATCAGAAGAACAGGGGCTAACTTTAAAAGGAAGGGCTGGCTCCTACCAGCAGCCATGTCTGGGAGGTGCATGCACCAGCCTACTGTGAGCTGCCCTGCTAACAGCCAGCTAATCTGAAGTTGCACACAGCCAGGCTATTGTCTTTCCTACAAAGCCTCCACCCGAGCAGGATTGGTGCAGGCTAGGCCAGGTGGGGGAAGGAGCCGGCCAGCAGCAGCCCTGCCTGGAAATGCTTTACAATCCCTCAGCAGGCTCTGTTCTCCTCAGCAAGCTCAGCCCTCGGCCCTCAGACATTTCAAAGTCATGAATTTAAACGAACCAGGTGCCTTCATTTAAAAAACAAAAAGCTACGAACACAAGTGATTTTGCAAAGGGAGTGTAGTGTGTTCTTGGTGTCTGCAAACAGTTTTATAAGCCCAGACACAAAGTAAAAGCACTCAGGGGCCATGCAACACTCCCCAGCATCCACGGGCTGCCTGCCAAAGTCAGGTCCTGTGGGCAGAGACAGAGTGAGAAAAGTCTCTCCTCCCAAACCCACCCTATCTACCTGCAGCCCTGCACCTTGCCAGAGGGCTGCCATGCTTTGAACAGTAAGGGGGAAGAGAGGAGGGGAGAAGAGAGGCCAAGGGAAGCTCCTGTTAGGGGCCTGGCCTTTCCCCTGAATGTGCTTTACCCTGCAAGGAGCCTCAGATGGAACATTCCAGATGCCATCTCTCCTGGCACCTATGAAAAAGCAGCTCCTGCTCTGCTTCTGATAAAGAAACATCTGGGAATGCTTGGCATCAGAAGAAGACAATAGACTGGGTTTTTAAGAGACAGCTGTAAAGTCATCCATACTGACAACCCATGAGACATCCAAAATTCAAACTGCACATGACAAGACCGTAGCCACCACCCCAGACACTGAAAAAGGGCAGCTGTCGCAAAACCCAGAGGCTGTAATGTTACCTTCGTTATAGAAGCCAAGTTGTGGCGAGCCAGTACTTTAAAACCCCAGACCTTCTGAATAGCAATGTTTGGGAACCCCAGTGGACTGAGCCCAGTGCCTCCTTGACTATAGTCAGCCCAGCACCCGCCAGAGGCCTTGACACAGTTCACTCTTGTGACAGGAGGTGGCATGTGGCTGAGGGCGGTGGAGGGGGGAGCCCCAAGGACTTCCTAAACCCACCCTGCAGAAGGACACTAGAGAAAATTATTTCAACCCCCAAACTTCAAACCACCGAGCTGGGGTTCACACATCTTTCACAAAGCCTGCATCTGACCCCAGGGTCCTGTCAAGCCTCTCTGGGCATTCAAAGTAGGGATTCAACAGAGGTAAGAGATCTTGAGAAATGACACATACCAAGCAAAGATTGGGGGGGGGGATTAAAAGCTGTAATTGACAAAAGCGATTTCATGTAAGGACAGCCTGGACTGGATCCTGGAGGGACAGAAGACATAGGGTACCCTTTCTTCCAGGTTGCTGTACTGGTTTCAGAGAGGTGAGACCAGCATGGTTTGCCTTGTTTGTTTGTTTTGGCTTTCTGTTGTTTTGTTTTGCTTATATTGGCTTGTTTGTTTCCTGTTTGTCATTTTATGTAATAAGAGTTGCAATGGACTCAAGCACCAAATGCAATTTTTCAATCAATCAGGTCCTGGTACCAGCATTCAAGACTCTTGCCAGCACCTCCCTGAGCATCACTACCTCTCTCTCTCTCTCTCTCTCTCTCTCTCTCTCTCTCTCTCTCTCTGTGTCTCTGTATGTGTCTCTCTATGTCTCTCTGTGTGTGTCTCTGTGTCTCTGTATGTGTCTCTCTATGTCTCTCTCTGTGTGTCTCTGTGTCTCTCTGTGTGTGTCTCTGTGTCTCTCTGTCTCTGTGTCTGTCTGTGTCTCTGTCTTTCTCCCTGTCTCTCTCTATATATATGTCTCTCTCAGTGTCTCTGTCTCTCTCTGTGTGTCTCTCTGTCTCTCTGTGTGTCTCTGTATGTGTCTCTGTGTGTGTGTGTGTGTCTGTGTATGTGTGTGTCTCTCTGTCTCTGTCTCTCTCTCTCTCTGTCTCTCTCTCTCTCTCTCTCTCTCTCACACACACACACACACACACACACACACACATATCAAGGTATCACCTGTCCTTAAAAGTCAGTCTTAACTCTTGTTCAGGAATGAACGCTGTCCTGAACCCACAATCTCTCTCCAGGCTGCCGTCTGGGCTCCCTCTCCTGACAGACCTCCAGGGAACTGCTGGCTTGAGGTTTTTGTGACCCAACACAATCCATCCCCCATTGGAGCAGAAGAATGGCAGCCTAGTCTGGCATGTTTCTTGCTCACTTCCAGGGAAGGCTCCATGCCTTTGCTGTGTTTTATTCTTCTTTGGAATGAACACATTGAGTCTCTAAACACGTTTGAAAGAGTCACGCCAAGTGTTGAGCCTTCAAAGGCACAACCGCAGAACCTTGTGAACCATCTGTTAGTCCAATCCGCGTAACCTCCGCTTCTGCCTTCGCCTCTGACACCAGACTTCCAGCAGAGATGTGCAGGCCACAGCCTGAGCCAACTTGAAGTGGGGGCTCCCACCTTTTGCAGAGAGGCCCTTGCTTAGCATCTCTCCCTCATGCCCCTGCTCCCAGGATCCACATCTGGTTTCCCTTCAGCACAAATGTCACAATGGACAGATTTTGCACTTCGAGGATTTATGAATCCTGCCGCCCCTCTTGCTTTTGATATGATTCCATTATGTGCTTAAAAATCTGGGCTGTGTTCTTGGCTCCCGGGAGCTGTTTATGACAATTCTTTTATGGCCTTAAATCGCTCACTGTTAAGAACCTGGTCGTGTCAGAAGCAAGTGAGTGGTCGCTAAGACACAGAATGCACCATCTCTCGGTAGTCTGAGATTAGTCAAGACTAACTGACAGACGGACGAACAGAGGGATGGACGGACATTCATCTGGCGGGTAAACTCTCAAAGCAGAGCCTTCGATGGTGTTCTCCCACCTGCACAGGCAAATGCTGATTTCAATGCAAATTAGTCACTATCCTTCAGCCCGAAGCCAGTCACTTCCTCTCTCCAGAGGTTCCTGGCTCTAACAGGAATCATTCCAGACAGAAGGTCCTTAACCAAAAAGCACCAACGTCACAAACGCCTCTCCGTTAATAATTTTCCTTGGCTGCATTTTATTTTTCAAGAAAGGGCCAAGAATTCTGAGAAAGGGAGACCAACTGTTAAGCTGTCAGCACGATTTCTCCTGGCTCCCAACCCCCTCCTGCCAGCTTGCCTTCCCACAGCAGCCACAGTTCTTCCCACAAGGCTTGTGGGAACAATGCAGCCCGCCAGCCTGGAGTTCTCTACTGCGTCCTTGAAGTCAGGGCTAAAGGAGGACTCTCTCAGCAGTCCACACCTCGAGCAGCCAGGGTGATTCTCCATAGCGAGCCTCACACTGTTCCCATGATTCTCACTCTACACTACAGTGATCTGGTGTTATCCCTTGACCTTCCCCACCCTGAGCAATGCTAATGTTGCGTACCTTGCCTGACTGTCCTGCCTGCCAGCCTTGTCACTCTGCCTCCCTTCTTCATTGCATCAGGAATGCCAATGGTGCCTACAAGAGTTCTTAGAATATCTGTTACTACCTTCCCAGCCCCGCACAGCCAGACCCCAGAGATTTAAGAATCTTCTCAAAAGAGAGGTGGCCCAAACCACATCACCACCCTCTGGTGTAAGACTCAGGGGTGCCAGTTAAAATACAGGACACTCAGTTCCATTTGAATTTCTGATTAACAACAGATGATTTTGAACATAAGAAAACCTCAGGTAGCACATGGGTATCTTGCCTTCTTTTTGCTGACTCTGGAAGCCCAACTGGAATGGGAGCTTTGAAGCGCCTTAAAGGGGAAGCACCCAGTACATGGCAGCATCAGGACATGGGAGAAATAATGAGGTGGTGAGGAGCAGCCCCTTACTCCTGGGAGACAGCACATGGCAGGACTCTAGAGCCAGGCTGTTCAGATCTGAATCTCAGCCCTGGGACCTGTGCCTCAGTTTCCCCTTGTTCTCCAAATGAGGCTAGCTACATCATGCAGATGTTATGAGAAGTAAGTTAATATTTGTGTATCCCTCAGAGCAATCCCTGACATGTGAGTGCTACCTAAGCATTTACCGTAAAGGAAAAGAACAGAGCAAACGAACTCCTGGCCCCGGCTGTGGCCACGTACCACATGACAAGGCGCTGCGAGACGCATATGTCCTGTGTCCGTCCATTTAGTGTCATCAAAGCTTTATTCTCTGTTATTGTTATTGAGCCTCTTTTGACCACCTGGCCATAAAGGCCCAGGGTTGCCAAATAGGATTCTAAACTGGGAAGTCTGGCTCCGTAATTCACCAGAAGGCAATAAATGGAAAGTACAGCCACGTCCTCGTGGTCTGCCTGGTCATCCCTTCGCTGGGCACCTGGCTGGGCACCTGGCAGAACCGGGTAGGAGGAGATTTCTGAGGCCCTGTGAGAAAACTCCGTGTGGACAGTCTTGTAACCTGCCCCTCCAATAACATGGGTTGTTCTTGGAATGTACGTCCGTCCCCCTCCCAGGTGTATTGGATAGGAGTGAGTTCACTGTAGATTATTCATGACAGCTGGCTGTTGTGATTTGTTTCCATGCTTCTATAGAAAGTTGTGTGCTTGTTTGCCCTTGTGCCCTGAGGCTTGCCTTGTGACTGTATGCTTTACTCAGGTGACTTATTTTAACCCTCAGAATATAAATTGTCTGATGCTCTGAATAAAGTTGTCTGGTGCATGAGAATTTCGTGTGCCTCACTTTTAGGCTCCACTCTCCCAGGAGCCTACCACTACCAATAAGAGCAGTAAACAAGCACCTACTATGTGCCAGGCTTGATGCTCATATTAGGGCACCAGAGTCAACAAGAAAGCCACAGAGCAACCTGTGCCATTAAACACTTGAGTCCATGAAGAGGAAGATGACAGAACAAATGACCAAGGGGTCAGAAGAGGCTGCCCTGCACACAGGCAGCCTCCAAGGCTTTATGGTGGAAAGCAGCTTTCAAAGAATAAATGGTTGCGATAGTGCAGACTAGCAAGGGGCATTACCAGACACATGGAAATGAGGAGAGGGCTTGGCATGACAGGGCCTTCGGGCTGTGTCACCATGAAGTACAGCCACCAAGAGAAGCCCAAGGAGGGCAAGACAGGATGAGGCAGGATTCAGTCACACGGAGTAGGCTGTGTAAATGGGGTCAATTCTGAAGACAAATCTGGGTCCCTTAGCCTGGCCCGGTCCACCAAAGACCCACCTCTCCTGCAGCATCTGCCACAAAGCCTCACATGCCTGCCATCCAAGCCAGGAGCACTAAGTGTTTTTGGGGGGCTCCTAGGTTTCTATAATAAGATTGTTCTCATAAATTCCATGAGGACCCAACTTTCTGACTCTCAGAGAAGAACTTCTGTGTCCCTTTCTCTGCCACCCTCCATATAGACCTCACTACTTGACGTACCTGTCTCCATGTTAATACAGCCCTTCCCTGTCTCTGCAGGTGTGACCATGCAGCATTCCACGGTCACTGCAATCAGGAGCCTCAGACCAGCCTACCAGTCCCTTCAGCGCTTCCATCAGCTGCCCAATCCCACACAGCTGTGCAGACAGACACAAAAGGAATATCGTTGAATGGGGTGTGTCTCTGTTACAGCTTTTTTTTTTTTAATTTTAATTTTTATTTATTTGTTTGTTTATTATTTCTTAAAGCAGGGTCTCTTGGTTATGTAGCTCTAGCTGTCCTGGAACTTGATATGTAAGCCAGAATGGTCTCCAGCTCACAGAGATCCGCCTACCTCTGCCCCCCAAGTGCTGGAATTAAAGGTGTGACCCACTGCACCCGCTTTGTTACAGATTTTTAGAGTTTTCTCAAGTGAATGGGGTGAATTCATTGACCTCTCAGGTATACACACTATAAACATAATTTTCAGTACCTTGTGCCCAGTCATCAGTGGGTCTCCCCACTGACACTCCCTTTGGACATTGCTGGATAAGTGGGTCCTTGCTGACTATGATGTGAGTGTAAACACCACACCACCCCGCCACGGCCCCCCCCACGCCATTACTGTTTTTCTTTGCCCACTAATAAAGACACATGCCTTTGTGAATTGTTTGATAATTATTTCTCCAGAACTGCCCATCATTCATCAATAGGTTAAGGCCTTCACTAAAAGGATTCTTCCGTATTAAGACAGTAAGATACCTATTTGCTGGATAAATAAGTAAGTAGCAGAATAAATGCTACTCACTGGAACATCTTATTTGCTTCCAGCATTTTCTGGCATGTTTAGGTAGATCCTTCAGAGTGTCCCTGTTAACTTGTCTGAGTATAATAACCCCTCTGCTGCCATGGGATGTAATCCAATGTCATTTGACTGTCCCTAGCACCATCCCCTCTAGTTATAAGTTATTCAGAGCTGAGCAGTGGTGGCGCATGCCTTTAATCCTAGCACTTGGGAGGCAGAGGCAGGTGGATTTCTGAGTTCGAGGCCAGCCTGGTCTACAGAGTGAGTTCCAGGACAGCCAGGGCTACACAGAGAAACCCTGTCTAGAAAAAAAACCAACAAAAAAGCTGTGAAGAGGAAGAAGAAGAAGAAGAGGAAGAGGAAGAGGAAGTTGTTATTCAGAAAACCTAAATATCTCCAGTATAAAGAATAAGCCAGGATCTGTTCTTGGGGACCTCAGCTCTTTGTCTCCACTTCAGAGTAAGACCCTAGGAAGTGGACTAGTACCACAGGCCTGTGGCTAGAGGAGCCCAGCAAAGGAGGTACACCCTACCTGGCATTCACAGGCTGGGGTCACACTCAGAGACACACAGGCTACCCGGCACAAGGAGGAGCTGCAGAGTGAGAGGTAGTGTATTAATTTAATCTCTATTGGTGTGATTAAACACTGGCCAAAGCCTGCATGTAGGGGAGAAGGCTTAGTTGATTACACATCTGGATCACAGCCCATCATGAAGGGAAGTCAGGACAGGAACTGGAGGCAAAGACTGAAGCAGAGATTATGGAGGGGTGCTGCTCACTGACTTGCTCCTCATGGCTCGCTCAGCCTGCTTTCTCACAGAGCTTAGATCACCTGCCCTGCAGTGAGCTAGGCCCTCCCACATCAATCATTAATCAATAAAACACATCCTGGGCTTGCCTACAGGCCAATCTGGTGGATGCAATTTCTCAGGTGAGGTTCCTTCTTCCCAGAAGACTCCAATCAATTACACACACACACACACACACACACACACACACACACGCATGCGCACGAGCACACGCACACACACACCTTCCAAACGACACAGGTACCCACCAGCTCGGTCACTGAAACCAGGTAGAAGTATTTGTGAGACCCACTGTGTCGTGAGTGGCAACAGGGCTACATATTTCCTGGAGCAGGATTGCAGGGCTCTCACCTAAATATCTAGGGAGAGGACACAGAAACACAAAACAGGATTGTGGCTAACACGAGTGTCCTGTTTTGACCTTGTGTGAAAGCCTACTACCTTTCCAGGCCTCAGTTTCCCTCTATGTACCATCAGGGTAGATGAGGCCAACATCCCTCTGAGTTGGTGATTCTAGGATTCCTGTCCCATCCGAGCAGAGGGACCCTCCTGCTAAGAAGGTCAGTTATGGAGAGAGCTTGGGATCAAGAGGGAGAGAATCTCCTTGTCTTCTAGTTTGGAAGGTAGCCGTGATGAAGCCCCACCTCCCAGCAGACCAAGTAGTGATACCTGGGTGGAGCATCCAGGAAATCCCGTTCTTCCTCCCAGCCACTGCAGTTAAGAAAATGCTGGCTGGGCAGTGGTGGTGCACGCCTTTAATCCCAGCACTTGAGACGCAGAGGCAGGCAGATTTCTGAGTTCAAGGCCAGCCAGGGCTACACAGAGAAACCCTGTCTATGCTGGAGACAGAGCAGGCTTTCCACAGACCTTGCATTACCACAAACACCCCTTTCTCTCCTGCAATACACGCATGTGCGCACACATTCTCACACACAGCCTCTGACTCCTCACAGCTGAGCTTCAGCAATGTTCTCTGCAGCCTTGCCTACTGCCTGAAGCACGCTCCTATTTACCCGATGGATACAGAATGAGGCTGTATCATCTTTTTCAACTGTGATAAAAACACCAAGGCCAAGACAGCTTAGACAAGGAAGGCTTTACTTGCCTTGCGGATCAGAGAGATAAGAGTCCAACGTAGCTGAGACACCGCAGCAAGCAACAGTCTTGACGGCAGAAGCAGAGATCTCAAATCTTGCACCAAAAGCACAGAGCCAAGAGCCACCCCTGGCACTAAAGCAAGGTTTTTGCATCTTCAAGCCCCCCACCCACCCAGTGACATACTCCCTCCAGCAAAGCCACACCCCCTAAACAACGCAAACAGTGCCACCAACTGTGGACCACTCAAACACCTGTGTCTGTGGGGGATCTTTTCATTCAAACCACCTCAGAGGCTGTGCTGCACACAGAGCTCACCTGTGGACGCTGAAGATGGAGATGACTGAGAAGCTCCCCTACCACACACCCGCAACGAACATGTCTGCCGTGGTAGCATGTCCTGTGCCTAACACAGTCATAGCAGAGAGCAGCTGCCAGAGAGATGGAGTGCTTGAGTCTGAGGGGTGGACATGGGCAGGGAGGATGGAGAGGGTGAGGGCTGGTGAGCAAAGATTCCCCAGCTGGTAACACTGTAGCCGGAGAGATAAGTCAAGGCAGGGTCACTAAGCATACCGAGTGGGAGGGATGATAGCTGGCCATCCTGAGTAGGCACCGTTGGGCACTCAGCCAGGGCTCTGAATGAGATCAGGAGCCAGGGAAGGGCTTGGAGCAGGAGCACCCCACGGGAGATTGCCGTGGGAGCAGAAGGATCTGTGAGAGTTGGGAGTGACTTTTTTCCTTTATGGGCCACCTTCTCATCCTCCACAGCCAGTCCGGTGATCACGTGATCACTTCATCTGGAAAGGCATCCCTACTTCTACCCAGAATCACGTCACATGGTACCAGCTTCCTTGTGGTGTCTACCTCTGAGGAATTTACACACTTATCCCATAATTGTGGTGGGTGCTATAGACCCTCCCCTGGGAACAGGTACATGTGCTTGCTCATTGTAAGTCCCCAGTGCCTGCACTGAGACTGACCTATAGCGGGTGATCAGTGAGTGTAAAAAGAAAAAGGAAACCAAATTCTCAGGTGTAGTTTCCTCCCTGTCAACTTGACTACATCTGGAATTAATTAAAAACCCAAACAGCTAGGAATAGCTGTGAGAGGTTTTTAGTTAATTGGATCATCTGAGGTAGGAAGACCCATCTTAAATCCAGATCATTTGGGGTCAGAAGACCCTGCCTAAATCTGGGCCACACCTTCTCATGGCAGCCTACATAAAAGACATGGAAGAAAGCAGCTTATGCCTTCTGCCTGCTTACCCTCATTCTCACCGCCAAGTTCATATTCCCTGCTGCTGAGGCAGGCGTTAGAGCCTTCATTGGGATTCCAATGTGAACTGACGATTAGCTGAGACCTCCAGCCTCAGGGACTGAGACAGCTACTGGACTCTTGGGCTTTCCATTGGGAGACAGCCATTGTTAGAATTTTCTTCCTCACTGTGCTGAAGTACCATTGTCACATCCCCTTTCACAGATGAGGAAAACTGAGGCATAAAAGAGTCATTTGCCCAAAGTCACATGCAGATCAACTAACGTCAGACACAGTCCTCTTGGCCAGTATACTACATGGTTTCAAATAACATCGTTTTTTAAAGAGACACGAAGCAAGACCGGACCACAGAATGATACAACAGGCAGATCATCATACCAGATGTGCAGGGGCTCTTAGCTGTGCACATTCATTCAAACCCCAAAGATGGTGCCATTTTCATCTTGGTGTACATCTCTGAGTGGATAAAACTGCCTGTTTTCTTATTTTTCTGAAATAAACCCATGCTGCTATTCATGAAGAAAAACAAATTTTAATCTTTTTTAAAATATATTTACTTTTATTTTGTGTACATCGGTGTTCTGCCCACATGCGTGCCTGTGTGAGTGTGTCAGATCCCCTGGAACTGGAATGACAGACAATTGTGGGGGCTGGGAATTAAACCCAGGTCTAGCCAAATTTGAATATTTTAACCTGATAAGTGGCAAAGATCATCTTGTTTTCCCTCTGCTGAGCCCAGTGTCCCTCTGCCAGCCTGATTTAAGGAGAGGCACAAAGGCGAGTGGCGGGTGTGGGTTCTGCTTGCTCCTCAAGCTTCCCTAGGGGCGCACAGATGAGAAAAGAAAGCATGGATTCTGCAGTTAGCCAACTACCGCCTCCTACCCAGAAGCCCCTCTGGATACTTGGACCCCTAGGGGCTTCCAGGCTAACAACACAGTAAAGAGCAAGCCCTAGCCTGGGAGCCAAGGTTAGCCCTCCATGAGCCTCAGATACCTGGACCCTGTCTCTGGGTCTCTCAAAGCAGCACTTCACCAGAATGAGGGGGCTTGGAGACAGTAGAGTGGTCTTAGTCTGTGGTCACATATCCACAGACTCTCCTGGCTTAGTCACCTGCTTCCTGGTTCTAGAACCTTGGATGAGTTGTTTCTTTCTCGCTGTGCCTGTTTCTGCACTGGCAAATGGATACCTTAAAAGTACCAATTTAAGGGAAGTTGTCCCAGTCAAGGTGACATACAAAATGTGTACACAAATGATGCCCTTAAGTACCATTGTCTGAGCCTGGTGTCCCGCATCCTGATAACTGCTTTGTACGATCTTATGTGCTTCTCACGGGTGCCTTGGATGACCACCTATGGGTTGGTTTACAGAGTAAAATGAAGTCTTTTAATGGAGAGTCGTGTGCTGGTGAATAGTGGGGCAGGGTGGAATTTCATCCACCATCATCTGGTGCAATGTTCACAAGGTGGGACGGCCTCCCTCCCTTCACCACGGCCATCGCTGCCTACTGGGCGCTACCTGGCTTTACAGATTCTTATGAATGTGACAAGTACCCCGGGTTCTCCACAGCCCCTGGATAGTCACACATGAACACCAGAACACCATAGTTTAGACCCCTTCTAGGAGTTGCTAGTCCTCTCTACTACACACACACACACACACACACACACACACACACCCCGCCCCACTCCGTGAACCAGTGACTCGATCAAAGACTTATACAAGCTAAGCCCCTAACTCCACCTGGCCCTGAGCTTGGACCACGAGCCCAGCAGGCACAATAGAGACCCAACACCGCGGGGGGCGGGCCTGCTGGCATTCTTCCTTGGCACCTGCTTGGAAACTCTAGGGTTTGAGCCAGGCCTGGGTCTCTCGGTGGCTTCGGACAGCAAACCGGTGAGGTCTGAGAAGTGTCCACGGGAAACAGAAAAGCAGCGCCCTTCCGCAGCCTGTGCTCCCGCCTGACCTTCTCCGAGGCAGGGCAGCGGCACCGAGGTATGGGTGTGCAAGCGCGTGAAGGCGGGCGTTCTGTGGAGCGAGAAGGGAGCGGATGTGAGTGTGTGCGTGTGCGCGCGTGGCTCCGAGTGTGCGCCGCTGGGATCGCGATGGGTCCGGGGCGGGCGGCAGGGCGGGCTGGGAGATCTCCTCCCCCCACCACATTGAGAAATCTCAGTGAGTCACCGAGTGGTTCTGCATATTAATGAGCTCGCTCTCCAAGAGGGCAGGAGCGAATTTAAAAGAGGCCAGGGTGGGCGGAGGGAAGCTGTGGGGAGATCGCAGCACCCAGCGCCAAGCGCAGCGCAGCACCGTGACAGACGGCAGGAGCACCCATCGACGGGCGCAGCTGGAGCGAGCCGAGCAGAGAGAGGCGTGCTCGAAACCCAGAACCGAGCCGGGCGGCATCCCCCGGCCGCCGCACGCACAGGCCGGCGCCCTCCTCGCCTCCCTGCTCCCCACCGAGCCCCTCCGGCCAGCATGAGGCTTCTGGCGGCCGCGCTGCTCCTGCTGCTCCTGGCGCTGTGCGCCTCGCGCGTGGACGGTGAGTGCCGCGAGGGCCCTCTGTCGCGGTCCTGTCCCGTCCTAGGGAGCCCAAGCACCACCTAGGCGTCCTGGAACCCGGGGGGTCCCGGGCGGGCACCTTGGGCGGTCGCGGAGACCCCCGTGCGGCTACTCAGCAGCCCGGCCGCGCTCTCCCGCAGGGTCCAAGTGTAAGTGTTCCCGGAAGGGGCCCAAGATCCGCTACAGCGACGTGAAGAAGCTGGAAATGAAGCCAAAGTACCCACACTGCGAGGAGAAGATGGTTATGTGAGTTCTGGGGTAGCCTGTCCTGTGGCGGGGCCCAACCTGGGGTTGGGTCGGGCTGATAACGCCTTTCTCTCTGCCTTTGCCAGGGCCCTGGGGAGCAGTTTAAAACCGGCTGGCAAGTCCTGGGGACATTGCCTGACCGTCTGCAAAAGAGGAGGGGGGTGTCTTTGGCCGGTCCCTCTGAGCCTGTCCTTGTTAGGATTCAAAGTGGCAGGCGAGGTTGACTGTGGTCTAGTGGTTCTGGTGCGCCGGCTTAGAACATCTACACCAGCTCCGCTCGGGACACACACCCAGGCTGGAGGGCCGGCTGTGCTGCCTTCCTCTTACTGAAGAGAGAAATAACTTTTCCTTTCAGCGCCCCATTTCAGTCAGGGGTCTGGCCACAGGAGCCTTGGGGCTCCCAGGGCTTTTAATGTGAGAATGCTCCTGTCTCTTCCGCCTCGTGGGTCTGTACATCTGAAAAATGTTGGCGAAAGCGCTCTGTTGGGGTTAATGTGCCATGCCACCACTGCAGCCTGCTTAGTGGGGATGCCGGCAAAGTCTTCAAAACTGGGGCAGAGAGAGAACACTGAGTTTCCTTGCTCCTCAGCCTTCCCAATTAACCACTTGAAGCCAGCGCTGCCGGTTTTCCCCATCAATACACTCTTGGCCAGGAAGGCAGCCCTTGGCAAAACAGCTCCCAAATATTTGCCATGGACCATTGGCCCCTCTTCCCCTCCCCCAGAAACAGGACACACTTTATTCTCAGTCTGGGCAAGTGCCTTCCACCGGCTGCCCTTGCTTCCCAAAGGCCTTCACGCTGTCTGTGAAGGAAGGGCACACCCCCACCGGGCACCTCACCACCTCCATCCGCTGAAGTTCAGGGAATTCAGAGAGCCACAGGGCCTGAGCTGACCCGAGTCTTGAGCTTCTCAATTAAGATCCATATCCCTGCCTTTGTCTTGGGGGTCAGAGAAAGGAAAACTACCCTTTTGGGTGTAGGCTGGCTCGGGGTTAAAATGCCCATGGCAAGAGTCACAAAAACCTTAGAATTTCTAGTTAGGGGGTTCAAAATGTCAGAGAAGATTGCAAGTTGTCTTTGAGACCTTGCTGGAGACAAATAAATAAATAAATAAATAAATAAAATAGCATCAGCAACTCAAAAAGAGGAGAATCCTCTCCAGACAGGGTTTCCTTGACTAAACTTCTCTGGGTAGAGAGGGACATTGCAGGCAAGAAAGGCTTCATGTAGGGGCCACATGAGACCACCTCTCCTAGGTCTCCCTTCCCACCCCATCTTCTGACAGGTCAGAGGTTCCTCTCCCCATCTATCAGACAAGGGACCCTCACTTTTTGCCAAAACAGATTTTCAGCCACAAAGGCTGAAGGCAAGATTTTCAGCTCACTCTGAGTCATCCAGAGATCGCTGCTGGAGTGGGGGGAGGAGGGGGTCAGGGGGAGTCAGTGTGTCTTTTGAGTGTAAGTCCTTGCAATCAGGACACAGGAAAGCCCAGAGATATATATATATATATATATAAAATTGGGGAGGGAGTAGGCATGACATAACCCATGTGTGATCAGAGAACAACTTGCAGAAGGTGGCCCAGGAATCAAACACAGCTCCAGGCTTGGTGGCAAGGACACTTACCTACTGAGCCATCTTGCCAGCCCAAGTCCAGGTTAATGACGGACAATCTGTGTCATATGTCCATGGAGTTATGATCCAAACCATGGGCACTCCGGAATTTCTAATAGTTGTTAGGTCTTTGGATCCCAGATTCTGCACCCCGCTTCTGATTTGCATAGCCCCAGTATTCTGAGAAAGCTCTGGGCACCTCTGTGGGGGTGGGGCAGGGAACTGAACCCTTTTGTACGCTCCCTGACCTTCAGAAGTAGGATGTTCGGTCCGCACTCTGGCCTATGAAGAAAGGGTTTGGGGGAATTTGTTGTTGTTTGTTTATTTTCTCTGGAGTTTGCCATTCAGGGCAACAACAGCATTGTGGGTTTGGAAGAAATACAGGTGGTAGTAATTCCTGTAGGGTGGGAGAGGTACAAAGGGAGAGCCCCATGCCCAGATCCTGCGAGGAGCCACCTGTCTCTAAGGAAACATGATCCAATTACCTGGTCTTATCAGATGTCCATCGCTGGTCTTGGAGGAAGAACAAACTCCTGACAAAGCAGTTTGTCCCCATTCTGTGTGCAAGACTTTGTTTGCCATTCCTACAGATTGGAAGTATTCATTCCCAGCAAGCCTGCCCCTTCTAGAATTTGGCCTATTAACCCTGACTCTTCACCTTGGGACCATGGCCCATCGGGAAGTCAGATTCTGATTTGTCCCAAGACCCTAATTCTTCACCATTGTCCACCTTTGTCCTAGAAGCTTCCTGTAACCTCTGCCTGTATCTCCCTGGTCACCCTGGCTGAGACAGGTACCTCAGGCCATCCTGGACTGAGCTCACACATCAAGTTTATCTTTCCCCTGGCTGCATCATCTCTCGTGACTATTTAGTAATTAATAGCTAAGTCCCTGGACACCTACCAAGGGCTGAGTACTCAGCAGAGATGCATTTTAGCTCCTTCAGTAGCCCCGTGACACAGGTCCTTTTATTGTACCTATTTTACAGAGTGCAAACAGAGTCAGACAGGATACAAGGATTCAAACTCAGCCAACTGCACTCAGTACCAGGTTCTGCTTCTCCCTTGCACAGCTAGGCCTCCATGGAGTATTGGAGCTTCAGCTGAGAGAGGCCCAAAGAAGAAAGGTCTTATGTGTCTGCCCCCAAATGAGATCATTGCAATCTCACACTCAAAGATCAAAATGAGCTACCAAGACAGTAAGGATCAGCAAATCCTCAGCCCAGGAACAAGCTGTAGAGGGTGCAGGTGCTAGAGTTAACGGTCAGAGACTGTGGTGTCTGCAGGTTATGTCTCAGCCCCTCTGTGGGACTTGGCATGAGCATCGTCTAGCAGGGGCTCTGTCTATCTCTGGACCACTGGAAGAGCCCGCTGATCATTGCTCCCCAAGACAGGCTGTCCTGGAGACAGCTGGGTGCTGTGGAGCGTGGGGGTAGGGTCTCCCATTCACTCCCTACAGGCTAACCCTATCATGAAGACTGAGATATAAAACATGACAAAAGGCTTGCCAGGGTTAGGGCACTTGAAGCAAAGAGGAACCAAGCAGCCCAGTGCTCTGATCCTATAGACAATTATTCAGAAATCTCAACCCTGTCCCCCATTCTGCTCTGTTTCAGCATAACCACGAAGAGTATGTCCAGGTACCGGGGCCAGGAGCACTGCCTGCATCCTAAGCTGCAGAGCACCAAACGCTTCATCAAATGGTACAATGCCTGGAACGAGAAGCGCAGGTACCCAACCCCCACCCCGCCCCTCCCTCCTCCACCCCTCGCCCAACCCCGCCCACTCAGAAGGGCTTGGCTATTGACTATAGCTTCCAGGGCAGGAAGGGACCCACACACCATCTCTTCTACGGGCCTCATCTAACGTGTGACACCCACATAATATCCATGAAAGTAGACACCCTAACACTGTTTCCATACCCCCACTGAAGGGGACCTCACCACTTCACAAAGGAGGCTGGTGCTCTCTGCACAACTATGCACACTGCGGGTGTATCCTCTTGTGAACAAAAATTCTACCTCATTCTATCTTTCATAGTATAGACTTTTGTGTAAAATTTTTAAAGGTTTCTTTTCTATCTTATGTACATGGGTAGTAAGCCTGCATATACATATGTGTACTCCCTACATGCCTGGTGCCCTTGGACTTCAAAAAAGGGCTCATCAGACACCCTGACACTGCAGTTACAGATGGCATGAGCTGCAGTGTGGGTGCCAGGGACCAAACCCAGGTCCTCTGCAAGAGCAGCTCTTAGCTGCTGAGCCATCCATCCCTCTGGACTGAGCCATTCCTCTGGACCCTAACTTTCATATTGTAGTCCAAGTTGCTCCTTTTATTTAAGCCACATAAGCTGGAAATGGCTGGGTGAGCACCTGGCAGAGTTGTCCCCTGTTCACTTTACAGGGTGGGGTATGACCTCTTCAGTGGCAGTTCATTAACCAAAATACCCTGCAGGTATATAGTAATGACAAGGGTGACCCCTGCCAGCAAGGTGATTTCCTCTCCAAAATGGCCCATGCCCTGTTCTTCCTAGGCACCTGACTAGTTCCTTCTCAGGCAGGTTCTGAGCTGTGCTTGAGTTCAGCTCCTTCCAGTCAGAGCCTCCTTACCCAAAGAGGCAGCAGTTGAAATGGCCAGTGCTTTGGACCAGACACCTCTGCTGACGGGCATTTTCACCACCATCAGAAGGGGGCTCCTTAGTTCTAATCTTGGGTTTCTAGGTCTGGACTTAGAGGGAGAGACCAATTCTCAGCTCCTTTGTACCATGTCCTGAAGTAGGTCACTCTTCGAACACCCAAGGCCTGTTTAATCTTTACCTGCAAAGCAAAGCTAAGGAAGGACACACACTCAGGTGACCTCCAAGGATTCCAGCAGCTTTGCCTAGGAGGGGGAAACAGAGCAAGTGGGGACAGGGTGTGACTGCCTTCACAGCACTGGGAAAAGTTGGGGCAAGACCTGTGTAGGGGGTGTCTCTGGTGCTGCCTTTCCCAGCAGGTGGCCTTGGGCTTGCTCCTCACACATGCCCTGCCCCTAGCCTCAGCCCTGTGAGATGCTCTCTCATGGCTGACACCCCTGTTCTGCTTCAGCACCTGAATCCTTTCTTGCTCCCTCCAAAACTGCCTCATCTGCAATTATTGGAAATAGAAAGTGGTGAGGTGAGCGACTAGTTCCTCTGTGTCTGATGGGAATGAAGCCCTCTTTCTGTCAGGTCACACAGCTCACATGGCAAAAGCAGAGCCTGGCCCACCCCACTCACCCCCTGCCACCACCCCAGCTTGTGTCATCAGAAGCAGAATGACCCCTGCTTCTGGAGGGCTGGGAAGTCTTGCTCAGACTACTGGAGACATTCAAACCTCTACCCACCTGATTTTCGTCCACCTGGGCCATGGCTTTGAAGAGGAGGCTTCTGTGGGTTTCCTGCAGCCCCACCCCCCCCCCCACCCAACTCTTTCCACTTTTGCAAGTTATTCTCATGAAGGCTGTGAGACCCTCTGCTACCAGGCTTCTGCCGATTGCTACATGCCAGCCTTTCCAGGGCTATTGGCTTGTTTGTCGAGACAAAGTCTCACATGGCCCAGTCTAGTATCAACTCAACCTCAAGACAAAGGATAGCCTTGAACCCTGAATCCTAGCCCATCCACCTCCCAAGTGTTGATATTTTAGGATTACAGGCCTATGTCACAAGTTCATCCCTTTCTTAAAACACTGAGACACATGGAACAGGAAATGGTTATGCCTCCCATCCCTTTCCATCCCTGTCCTCGCAAAGGATTAAAGATGACTTAATGAATAGAGATGGAGATAAAAGAACTGTTCAAAGCCAGAGAGAGAGCAAACGCGTTCCAAAGCTCAGAAGAGAAAAAGGAGGAAGTATGGCTGGCCCAGGCCCCTGGTCCATGGCACCAACAACTGAACTCAAGGCACTGTAGAAACCAGAGTCTCTGGCTGTCATAAGAGGCAGCTCCATGGAACACTTCATTGCGTTTCTATTTTATTTATGTGCATGTGTCTGTGTGCCTATATGCCGTGTGTGTGCAGGTGCCCAGGGCAGCCAGAAGAGGGCATAGGATGCCCTTTGAGCTGGAGGTATATGGGTTTGGGCGCCCCTGATGAAGATGCTGGGAACTGAACTTGGTCCTCTGGCGGAGCATGACAGATTTTTGGGCACCACCTCTCTGGCCCGCAGACATTTTATTTCAACGCATGATGAGGGATTCTCACTTGAAAATCAGGAGCAGGCAAGGAACCGCGTGAGCCACCTGGGAAGGGCAGCCCAGTGCTAGGATTACAGATGTGAGTGTCCACACCCATCTGTGTGTGAGCTTTTGCATAGGTTTCAATCACATCTTGAGAACCATCTCTCCTCTCCTGGCCCCAGACCTAGGAGAGGATCCGTAGGTGAAGCCACTCTACAGGAGCTGTGAGCAGCCTACACCACATCCTGAGGCACTTACACCTGTGTGTCCTCTCTTCCCAGGGTCTACGAAGAATAGGGTGGACGATCTTGGAAGAAAAACTCCAGGCCAGTTGAGAGACTTCAGCAGAGGACTTTGCAGATTAAAATAAAAGCCCTTTCTTTCTCACAAGCATAAGACAAATTATATATTGCTATGAAGCTCTTCTTACCAGGGTCAGTTTTTACATTTTATAGCTGTGTGTGAAAGGCTTCCAGATGTGAGATCCAGCTCTCCTGTGCACCAGACTTCATTACAAGTGGCTTTTTGCTGGGGGGTGGGGTGGGGGGACCTCAAGCCTTTCCTTTTTAAAATAAGGGGTTTTGTATTTGTCCATATGTCACCACACATCTGAGCTTTATAAGTGCCTGGAAGGAACAATGAGCATGGTTGAAGCAATTCACTGCACCGTTGCTCCGATCCAGGCTTGCGAAGCTTCCGCTCAGAGAGCCTGGCGCCTCCTCGGCACAGCTGCCATGGGCTCTCCTGGGCTTATGACTGGTCAGAGTTTCAGAGTGACTCCACTGTGGCCCCTGTTGCAGGGCAATTGGGAGCAGATCCTTCTACATCTGTGCCTAGAGGAACTCAGTCTAGTTACCAGAACACGAGCTTCATCCCCACCCCAACCCCCAACCCCAGCTCATTCCCCTGTTGATCGGGCAAGTGATCCTTAAAGGAACTGGGTCTTTCTTGCAACCTGAGGGTTTCTGAAAGGTTCGCTTGCTGCTTAGGTAGACGATGCTTCTGAAGCATAGAGAAAACAACGTAGGGAGGAAAAGGGAAGATTCGGGATTAGATGCAGGACACACAGCCAGAGCTACGCATTATATTGGCGAAGGGAAACCCGCAAAGCCTTGTTTCTTTCCCTCACCCCAACAGAAAGCACACTCCCCCCTCTGTGCAGATGCAAACAGCATGGTTCTCTCTCGGAGTTAGGATGATCCTGCACCCTCTCCTGTGTACATATTGCCTTCAGTACCCCCCACCCCCAAGCTGCACACTGCCCCTCAGTAGAGGCCGCACTGTATGGCTGTATATCTGCTATGTAAATGCTGAGACCCGTGAGTGCTGCATGCAGGTTTCATGTTCTTTCTAAGATGAAAAAGAAAATAATAAAATATATTTGAAGTTACCAAAATTCTAGGCTCCTGGGCTTTTTCCCCCTCTGTCTAGTTAATCCAAATGACAATCAAATGTTTGCCACATCCTAAATAAACTGGCACAGATGTATCGGGAGAGAAAACTGGTGTTTCACAAGTACCTGTCTCTATGGAGTGTGGGGCTGATGCTCTCTACGGAAGCCTGCAGGCCAGGCCTGGAGGCTAACACTCTCTGCTGGTCACTGATGCAAGCAGGCAGGTAAGCCGGCAGGTGAGGAGGCAGGACTGAAGCAAGAATGAGGCAGTCCAAGATGCTCTGGGGCCCACAGCTCTGAGACACCACCACCACCACCACCACCACCCCCAGTGGAGGAGCAGGAGTTCAGCTGCCAGACTGAGGTTCCGTCACCAAGCTGTGTAGTGGCCCAGGAAAGAGATGTTGTGGTCCTGATTCTGCTTCTGGGAGATGCCTGTGATTGCAGAGCACACAGATGGTGTTTCTGGGGACTGGGAGATGGAGGGCTCCAGAGCTGGTGACCCGTGTCTTGCTGAGCATAGCTCAAGTCAGACAGCCTCATTATCATCTACTCTCAAGGGGACAGTCCCCAGACTAGGGACCTGGAGCTATATACTCATCCCCTTCTGCAGATGGTCTCCTAACTGACTCTCCTCTCATTCACAAAGGTGCACAGCAAGTTCCCTGCTAGTGAACCATGGGGTGACACTATGACCATGCTTCCACACTGAAGCTCCAAGCTACCTTCCACGGGTTGCTGAGCAAACCGAATACTAACAAGATTAAGAAAGTTGCCCAGGGACCCAAGGTCCTAACCATCACACTTCCCAGTGGCTGGGTGGCCACCATCCTGCTTAGGGGTAGGAACCTTGAATTCCCCACCCCACCTGTCCCTATCCATCATCCCAAATGAAGATGGTCTAGTAAACCTAACCCAAAGCCAGAGGCCAATAGACATTACAGAGTAGGAGAAGCCCCATAGAAAGGCACATTCTAGAACAAGGACAGAGAGGCCAGGCTCCACCCCAGGGGCCCCAAGGTTTGCTGCTGGTGTAGCCAGAAAGCCCTCATGAATGAATGAGAACCCTGCTGTAAAGCAGTCTATAGAAAGAGCCCTGCTGCCACGCCATTGTGGCTGACACATGGAGTTCTGCACACTCACACTGTTTGTTCTAAGTTCTAGACTTACTTTGCCCCTCTACACACCACACACCTGCTCATCCTGTCTGGTCACCTCGATTCCAGTTAGAACTGACTACACAGTTTGCTCCCTGTCCAAAACAGACCTTTACGTAAAAATAATTAATTTGCCGCATATTAAATAGGGTGACTTATGTTTTGCAGTACAAGGAAATGGTTAATGTTTGAGGCACTGTGTATGCTAATTACCTGGTCTGATTATTATGCCCGGTAACCATGTACGGAAATGTCACACTGTTCTACATGAATATGTACAATTCATTTCTGACAGCTTAAAAATGCTTGAGTGACAGAAAAGAAAAATGACATATTTCAAGATGGAAACGGCTGAACATTAAACCCAGCATGGGTCCTTCCTCGGCAGGCCCAGGGCAACTCACATACCGAAAGCCCAAGAAGCCTCCGGTTTCCAGTATCAACTTCAATACCCATCTGGATGATTCACTGGCCTCGAACTAAGACAGGATTTGCTCTGTAATTAGCAGTTTGAAATGTCTAATGAGATATTTCTCAGAGGCCAGGGACCGTCTCTGGGGCATCTTCATTTAAAACCTCCCCTAAGCTGTAAAGGTACATGGCACAATGTTTGCTCCTTATCCGTGGGTTCTCTGTGCCACCGTGAAGACAGACCTGAAGCCAGGAACATATAGACTATGTTGTTGCTAGGCAGACAAACCCGAAGGCAAGCTTAAATTATTATTTATTTAACGTAATGAATGTTTTATTTATACATATGTCTGTGTACTGTGCACCACATGTGCACCTGGTTCCAAAGCTGGCCAGAAGAGGGCATTGGATCCTCTGGAACTGCAGTTACTGATGGCTGTGATCAGAAACTTATTAACTGGGTACAATAAAAGACCCACTATAGATGATCAGCCTTGGCAAAGCATCATTTCTTTACTTATGGAATCTAAAACTAGACTGTGCATGGAACTCAGCAGTTGAGCTCTTGTTGGTACCTGTGAGGCCCTGGGTTTGATTATCAAAACCACAAGCCAACCTAAAGCTCACCTGTCATAGCTTCAGCTGTCAACTGGACGCAGACCTAGAGTCCTCTGCAAAGAAGGAGCCACAACTGGAGAATTGCCTGTATCAGACTGGCCTATGGCTGTGTCAGTGAGGTATTTTCTTAAATGCAAGCCTACTGTGGGAGGGACCATCCCTAGGCAGGTGTGTCTAAGCTGTATAAATAAGGAAGGTAACTGAGCAAACCCTGGGCACTGAGCCAGTAAGCTCTACCTCCACAGTTTCCGCTTCAGCTTCCTGCCTTCAGCTTCCTGCCTTCAGCTTCCTGCCTTCAGCTTCCTGCCTTTGCTTCCATCAGTAGTGGCTTGTAACCTGTAAGCTACAAAAATGCTTTGCTCCCGGTGTTGCTTTGGGTTGTGGTACTTGTGATAGCATCAGAGAATCACAGTAGGACATCACCTCGTTCACTTAAAGAAAACATGTTCAGCTTTTCCTTGGCATGTATTAGTCACCACTGCTTCACCCTCATTACTAAGCAAAATAAGAGTCACACAAGCACCTCCAACACTGCAATGGCCAACCTGATAACTAAAATCACTCCCAGAGCATTCTTCATGGAAACTCTGGACAAAAAGGCAATCCACATCCCTGAAGGACAGAGCGGAAAGCTACACAATTTCACCATGCTATGGCCTACAATCTGAGGTATCGTTTATTTCCAGAATTTTCTACCTAGTAGTTTTGGGCCACAGCTGACTACATTAACAAAACACTGAGTCCTCAAAAGCACTGAAGGTGAAACCTGGGGACACTGTTGACCACAAACAGGACTAGTTAGCTGGTGACACTCTGCCTTCAGGACCCTTGAAGGTAGGGGTGTGCCATGAATGAAGGAGAGTCAGAAACCTTCCTTGTGACAGAAGTTGATGTAGGTTCATGTCCCTGGTTCTCCCATCCCCAGCAGGCTGGCCTGCCATGCACTGGTGGGCAATGGCCAACCTGCTTTCATCTCATGGAGCTCTGACTCAGAGCTCCACGATCCCTCCACCCAGCTCGCTAGGTCCCCACTGGAAGGTCACTACCACACCAGCCCCGTGCTTCAATACCCCATGGCCTCTGTGGTGCACATCAGGCAAACCCACACTTTGCCACTGTACCTTTCTCTCTGGAACCCAGACAAGCCGCTGAGTGAAGGAAAACACAACACAACCTTAGCTCAGAAACAACAGAAACTCAGTCTCTGGGCGCAACAACTAAGACCTAATCTTGTAAACCTTATCAAAGTCTGATTCCTCTGGTGGCGAATCCTGATGGATCTGCCATGATACCAGGAAACACCAGTAGGGACATCTTGTCCTCACGCTGTTCCCATCCTCCTCCTCCCCCTCCTCCCCCTCCTCCCCCTCCCCCTCCTCCCCCTCCTCTCCTCTCCCTCCCCCTCCCCTCCTCCTCCTCCCCTCCTCCTCTCTTCCCCTATCCAACCCAGAAGTCCCTTCTCCTCACCCAGTGATTGGCTCCTTTATTCTTTAGGGAAATTGGGTCACAAGAAGTCACCTGAGTACATGACTCGATCCTTGTCCACAGCCCCTCCCAGGAGAGCAGAATTAGCATAAAAATACAAACAGCACCAGACCCATCCACAACAGAGGACTGTCCCCTTGAGAGTAAAGGAGTATATAGTACCCTCCCACACAGTCTTGAGCCAAGGGTTCTGTACCCCATTCCAGCCCCAGCATCTAGACAGACCCGGCTGTTTCTATGAAGCAGGAAAGAAATGAAAAGTGACTGACCAGAGGTCAAGACCTTGAGCTAGATAATCCTGCTTCTACCCGAGCTTTACTATTGACTGGTCCTGCAGCCCTGAACATGTGATTTAACCATCTTGATCCTGTCTCTCCAGGCTTAGAAGACAGGTAAAGAAAGGACTGAAGACACAGCTCTCATAATTTTCTTGCTTCAAACTCTTTTGTGGCAGAACCAATGTGGGTGCTGAGCCCCGTCTGTCTTTAAGGGCCACTATGGTAGGGAACAGCCTTTCTGATGTAGAAATGACTGTTAGGTCACATCTTTGAGGAAACAGTTGAGAGGAAGCTTCTCCCTTGGTGCTGAGGCAATTCTGAATATTGTATCTTATCACACAAGCCCACCACCCATCCCAGAATATCCATTCTGGCCTCTGGTAAGATGAAAAATCATGATTTTAAATCTGCCTTTGAATTGATTTTGGAAGTCAGCAACTTGGATGGTTTCCACCTGTTGCTAATTAAAGTCCTGAGCTGAATCCGACAGCATCTTGGCCATTTTGCTAGCGCTGGGAACCGGCTACTTCTGCTCAAACAGAATTTGTGTCCATCAAATGTGGGGCAAGCAGCAATCTCTGCCTCGAAGCTTGAGGTTCCCTTCGTTGAGTGGAGAAACCCTGCAGGAGCATGTGTTCAGTTCCCAGCACCCATGTCAGGGTGTCTACCACCTACCAGTAACTCCAGCCCTAGGGCATCCAACACCCTCTTCTGGTCTCCTCTGGTACCTGTAGTCATGAGCACATGGCCCACATGGACACATAGTTTTAGGGTTTCTATTGCTGCTATAAAACACCATAACCAAAAACCAAATGGGGGAGGAAAGGGTTCATTGGGCTTATAATTCTACTTTGTAGTACATCACTGAAGGGAGTCAGGACAAAAACTCACACAGGGCAGGAACCTGGAGGTAGGAACAGATGCAGAGGCCCTGGAGCAGTTTCTTCATAGCTTTCAGGGGCAGCTGCAGCTTTCCCACCAAACCCCACTATGGGGCCCATCTTAGAAGAGCCTAAGGACCCTGGCCAAGATGGCACAGTAGGCAAGAGCTCTTCAGCAATGTTAAAGATCTGGCACTCTCCTGAGTAGGGTGCCCATACATCTTGGTTTGCCAGGGAGATCACTGGTCCCTGACAGTTGTCTTGCGTGAGAAGCACCACCCCACCCCCACCACGTGTCTGTCCACACAGATACCCAAGTAATTAGGTACTAGGTTCTACATCCAAGAGAACAAAAGTCAGGGGATAGAGAGATGGCTCAGCGGTTAAGAGCACTGACTGCTCTTCCAGAGGACCCAGGTTCAATTCCCAGCACCCACCTGACAACTCACAACTGACAACTCACAACTGACAACTCACAACTGAC
>JADRCH010000062.1:4338820-4375213 GCA_019843965.1 Rhynchomys soricoides
AACTGACAACTCACAACTGACAACTCACAACTGACAACTCACAACTGTCTGTAATCCAAGATCTGACGCCCTTAATCAGATATACTTTCAGGCTAAACACAAATGCACATAAAATAAAAATAAATTTTGAAAAATGAATTCTGTAAGGATTCTAATTAACACAGAGAGAGAGAGAGAAAGAGAGAGAGAGAGAGACAGAGAGAGAGAGACAGAGAGAGAGAGCTCTATATCTCCAGATCTCCAGGGGCCGAGAAGACAGCTTTCCTTGCCAGTTTGGTTGACATGAGCTTAAAGTGAGGCATTAACTACCTCAGAGTCTGGGATGGGACACAGGCCTTCGACATTCCAACTCAGGGAAACTGGGCAGTGCTGAAGCATGGGACAGTTTGGGGACCCATGGAAACCCTGGGCTGTACCAACACTCACATTTCTATGGTATTATTCTGACTTTCTCCTTCCTTTGACCCTGGAAAGGGAGGGCTGCAGTGGGAGAGAACAGAGATGGAGTGCACACCATGGAGGCTTGCTAACTCTGGGATCTGGAGGAGCCTCCTGGAAGCAGGGAAGCTCTGGGCTGGCACCAGACTCCTTCAGGCTCTCTATAGCCCTTGTTGTGTTCAGCCCTTAACCGACACCCTATTCCAGGAGCTTTGGGCTCTGTCCAGACCTGTATAGCCATCGGCTGGCAATAGCGTAATCACCCAGTAACTACAGCTACACAATGCAGAAAGCGGCTCACTCCATAGTGGAGAGGTCCAAGTGATGTGTCCTTAAATCAGAGCACAAAATGATGCTTCCTGGATCGGCCCCTGAGCCCCGTAGAGGCAAAACCTTTCTCAAGTGGTATCCTGGAAATGAGGACAAGGCAGAGCCCTGCTGTGGCATACCTCCCTTCTCCATGCTAGCCCTGGCTGTCCTTAGCCACGCCAGGAGGTAGCTGTGAGCTCTTTGCCATTGGGATGCCCTCCCCACATCACCTTCATTGTGAGGGTGCCTCATTTCCTCTGTGCTGAGTGCAATGTTTTCACTCACCCACTTGAGTCCCCACATAACTGTCCCTGGAGGACACACAGCAGGAAGGTATTTAACTGACCTTCCAGGCCTCATGGTGAGAAAGCAGAGTTCTGCTCCCCAATCTCAGCGCCCACCGGCACAACCATTTTGGATCTGAGCTCTTAGTTCCAACTAAACTTGGTCTCTCCACTTCCTCCCCACAGTTTCTGCCTTTGGAGAGCGTTTGGAATTCATGTCACTTGTTCAGCTGTTTGGGAACCTCACAGGGGACCAGGGAATTGGCAAGACTCCCACTTGTCCATGCCAAGCCTACAGCCATGTGCCTCACATATGTTCTCCCTTGGTCACACCAGCTCTATAGGATAGACACTGATATCATCTGTCCCATTGGGTTTGTGTGCTAGAAGTTCTGGGTGGACATGGCAGAACCTCTAAAAGCCAGGGCCTAGTGGAGAGACTAGGAGGGGACTGTCCTTGGAGGGGCCAGCATGGCCTCAGGGATATTTTGGCTGCCTCAACCGGTTCTTACCTCCTTCCTGTCTCACTGTGTGGTGCTTTCAATCCCCACATCTGCCACCTAGGCCATCACAACAAGGCCCTCCCCAGCACCAGGCAGCTGACAGTGGCATGCTCTCAAACCTGTGCAACTGTTAGATAAATAAACCTCTTTTCTTTATACAGTCTCCATCGGGTACTTGGTTACAGCAACACAAAACAGACTGACACAGTGTATCCTTGGTTTGTTGTTGTTGGGATTTATTTCATTTGTACCCGTGTATTTTAGTGTATACACATGTGAGTGTAGTATCCACAGAGTCCAGAAAGGGGCTTTAGATCCCCGAGAGCTGGAGTGGTAGGTAGCTATGCCCCATTTGACGTGGATGCCAGGAACTGAACTCAGGTCTTCTGCAAGAGCAGTTTGTCCTGAACCATCTCTCCAACCCCTAGCCTTGCTTTGTAGTTAAGAAAACAGAGTCTACTAAACATTCAGTTCCACAAAGACATCCAGGTACCAAATCGCTGTGTCGGGATTTCTACCAACTAGGCCTGAATAAGTCTTCATATCTTAGCACACCTCAATGCTGCTTCAGGAAATAACATTTTGATAGATACACTTATGTCTCCTGAGGCTGTAGAATCCTTGAATATAGTGAATGGTTTCTCCTTGGATTGAGTCTGATGTGCATTATAACCTGAAGAATACGTAATTTACGGAACTTCTGTCTGGGAAGCTGGGCTAGGAAGAGGTTCAGTATGAAGTGACCAAACACTACCGTTATCTGAAACTACAGTCCAGTTGAGGAGCCTACTTGCTCTGACCAATCTGCTCATGGGATCACACCAACTGTGGCCTGATCCTTTTCCTACAAGCTTTAAAGCCTTCGATCCAACAACTAAACACAAGCCGCTCTACTAAACAAGTCTCACAGACCAAGGGAAGAAGCCTGGTCCCTCGGCTCGCATTCTGGAGACAGTGTGAAAGTGCCACCTTGTGGTCACTTAATAGATTGCATGCTTCTGGGCAGCCTGGAGTTGGCACATTGGAACCAGAAAGAGGAAGGCAATGTGGCTTCTAGTTTGTTACTTGGATTGTTTATCATGAAGCCCAGAGGAGAATGTTTTCTTGATGCAAAAACCCATCTCTGGGAACTAACGAGGATCCGGTGTATGTAATAACCCAGGCAAAAGCCGGGCACTGGCGTCAGACAGAATCACTTGGGCTCACAACCTGGTGAGGCCGTTTTCAATCTATGCAGCTTTGATGGAACTATGTTCCTGCATGGTAACTCTGTTTCTATAATTAAAGAGGAAGCTTAACAGTGAGCCTAACCAAGATCAAAGCCAGCACACAGATGGGATCACAGCTGAGAGATGGCCTCATGAGAAGGTCTGTGGATGAGCTCTGGGTCCACCAGTCAGTTATTCCCACCTTGATAGAGCCATTCTCTTTTTGGAAAACAGATCACTCTGGTTTGCCTCTGAGAGGTGCAATCAGTAAAGATTGGGAGGAGGAGAAAGAGGATGAGGAAGAGGAAGAAGAAGAGAAGGAGAGAAGGAGGCAGGAGAGGAGAGAGGGGGAGGAGGAGGAAGAGGAGGGAGAGGAGGGGGAGGAGGGGGAGGAGGAGGAGGGGGACAAACAACAGCTGGGTATGGTGGCACACACTAGCCGTCCACCTCCACCCCCACCCCCACCCACGCAGCTATTTGTAAGACTGAGGCCGAAGGATCACCAGAAATTGAATACTAGCCTAGGAAAGATACTGAGATCTCACACTCAGGCTCCAATAGAAGAAAAAAGTAAGGTCCAATGTAGTAAAGAAATGATTGTTACATCCGCCTTGCAGTTGCCAATGTGGTTTTGCAAAACAAACGACCGAGTGAGGATTCCTTGTAATCAAACTCAAAAAGGAACACAGTGTGACAAGTTGAAAGCCTGATGCTTTGGTCTGGTGGGTTACAATACAAAACCAGCCCAGGCAAAAGAACTGTGCAGGGCAGGCTTTTTGTTTTTGCCCTACTAGACACAGGGTCTAGTCACCTGGTGTCTTAGTTAGGGCTTTACTGCTGTGAAGAGACACCATCACCATGGCAACTCTTAGAAAGGCCAACTTTGACTGTGGCTGGCTTGCAGGTTCAGAGGTTTAGTCTATTATCATCAGGTGTGGTTTGGGAGGGAGGAGCCAAGAGTTCTACATCTGGACTGGCAGGCAGCAGGAAAAGAAGGAAACACTAAGCTACTCCTGGCTTGAGCATCTGGAATCTCTACCCCACCTCCATCTCTCCCCCACACCCATAACACACTTCCTCTAACAAGGCCACACCTACTAATAGTACCACGCCCTATGAGTTTATGGGGGTCATTTTCATTCAAAACTCCACAACTAGGAAGAGGAAATCTCTTTACAGATTGGCCCATGGGCAAACCTGTAGGACAATTTTCCTGATTAATGATTAATGCGGGAAGGGCTAGCCCACTGTGGATGGTGCACCTGGGCAGGTGGCCCTGGGTTCTATCAGAAAGCAAACTGAGCAAGGCACAAGGAGCAAGCCAGTAATCAGCACCCCTCCATGGCTTCTGCTTTAGTTCCTGCTCTGACTCCCCTCAATGGCCTGTGCCTCAGAATATGGAAGCCAAGTAAGACCTTTCCTCCCTGAGTTGCTTTTGGTCGTGGTGTTGTGTTTATTACACTTTAGACGGCAAACTTGTGCAGAAGTCCATCAGAAAGGTCTGATAGGTGAGGGCTGAGTGTTAGAAAGTGCCTTCTGGGCACTCCGTGTGTTAGCTGTCTCTTTGCAGCCTGTGTGGCTACATGGAAGCAGTGTCAGTAAACCTTCCTGTCAGTAAACCTATTTCTGTAAGACTGTCCTCAGAGAGGAACCCCAGTCACGGAGTCTCCCAGTCACGGAGACTAATGCCCACTTGGAGGTGTTCCCAGGTCATTATTTATCATGAGTATGAACAAGGTTTCAGAAATAGTGTAAGGATGCCTGGGGGTAAAAGTCAGAAGGCATATCATCACCTAAAATTACAAATAATGTGTGCACATCTTCACACACACAAACACACACACACACACATATTTAGTTTAAATTTAAAAAACAACAACAACAAAAAACCTCACCTTGGCTGATGTTGCTCCCCACAAGAGCCATAGACTGCCTAGCAAAACCCCCACAGTAGGGATGAGAGTAACCCCTTTTCAGTTGTGGGTGACAGATGTCCAAGAGGCTCCCAAAACACAGCAAACTATTGCTGTTGGTAGCATTCCAGAGGTGGAAGGCGAGTCCTTATTTCTGAAGACATCATGAACTTTGGACACAGGGTCCAGGGGATCTGACTTGAAAGATCCTCCCTGGGGACTTGCTCCTGTGTCCTCAAATGGTACCGTAAATACTCCTAAGAGAGGGAAACAAACAAGAGACTTCCTGGAATGATGGCTAAGAACCACAACACCAAATGCAGCGAAGAGGTCATGTGATCATGTGGGGCCCAGTCACAGCCGATTCATCTACAGGGCAGCTTCTCATCTGTGGGAAGCCGCCTGAGTCGCACCCACATTCGCCATTACAAGATAGCGCCTACATCCGGCCGAGGACAAGTTGTAAACAGGCTAGTGCGCATACACCTGGTAATTTTCCACCTCAGAGTCTCAGCCTCTCTCGTGGTGGCATCTGGCCTGATGTGCGGGAGCCAATGGAGAAGCTCCGCGTCCCAGGCAAGCGCTGTGACCCATATAAGGGACGGGTGTTCTATTGTTCAGGGTCTCCACTCGTGGCAAGCTTATGCTCTCCCTCTCAAGATGCATTAAAGCTTTACTGCAGAAGGATCCTATGTGTGCCGCGTCGTTCTTGCTGGCGAGACCGTAGCGCGGGACACTCATCTAAGGCTGGGGGTCACTGAGGAAGATGGGGCAGAGATGGTGTAAGAGGCAGAGACACAGGAGGTGTGCTGTGAGATTGTGTCTCCTAGAAATGTCATAGAGGCTCCACCCACAAACTCTTATCAATATAGCTGCCTAAACAAGACCTGACAAAGACAACAGCAGCAGACACGAGAACATGCAAGAGGGAAGGCACTCAAGGTCTCAGTTGTAGACAAAGCAACTAGGGAATGCTGGGTATTGCTAAAATCTCTTCCCTGAGAGACATAAAACAATGTCTACCTCCCTCCCAGGTTCCCAACAACAAATTGAGACACAATCCCTCCAAAGTTCACTCTAGAGCAGTGCTTCTCAACCTATGTGTTGTGACCATTGGGAAACATATTTCTGATGGTCTTAGACGCTGAGATACTGCTCAGTAGAAAAATTACAGTTACAAAGCAACAACAAAATAAATGTATTGTCAGGGTTCCTAAGACCGTTGAGCACCACAGGTTAAGAACCAAGGCTCTAGAAAGTCCGTGGATTTTACTGGGCTTCCTTACAGAACTACAAGGGTGAGGGTGTTCCTCCCTTGGCTGGCTGTACCTGAAAAGCCTTGCCCAGCAAAGATGAGAGCTAATTATGTTCCCGATTACATATAGAGCCCCAGCCTTGCTTGGGCTTCTATGTACTGCAGCCCCTCCCTCAGGCCCTGTGTGGCATTGCCAGAGGGTAGAGAATGCCTGGAGACTCAGGAGAGAATCTTGAGCCCTACTCGGAGCCCCTGGACAGGGATATAAACCATCAGCCAGCTCACTGGGATGATCTGTTGTAGCAGGAATGGCAGGCTGCCTCTATGTAAACGCCAGAGGCCAAATCTCCTGCAGGAGGACCTAATTGAGGACTGCCTGTGAGACCAAGGATTGCTGGTGCAGACAGTGCCAGCCAATCAGGAACTGCTATTTAGAAGAGACGCTTTCTTGGCACCAATGGGGAGCGGGTGGAGGGTACTAAAGGACCTTGCAGCAGCGCTCAGATGAGCTTGCTGCAGCATTTCTCACCTGCTCCTGGAGTCTGTGCCATTGACTCCATGCCACCTTACCTCCAACCCCCAAGGGCAGGGGTGTGTAGTCCAGGGTCAGGCAACAATCTGTTTGCAGCAGCTTCATAGCTGAATTCCCCAAA
Organism: Rhynchomys soricoides; assembly: GCA_019843965.1. Classification (NCBI taxonomy): domain Eukaryota; kingdom Metazoa; phylum Chordata; class Mammalia; order Rodentia; family Muridae; genus Rhynchomys; species Rhynchomys soricoides. The sequence goes on from JADRCH010000062.1 coordinate 4,345,384, forward strand.
ATGGTAGTTGCTTGGCTCAGAGGTCAGTCACTTAGGACACCAGGGAACGGCCTCTCAGTTGTTGTACAAATACATACAGGTGACATTATAGGGACTTATAGTTGTATTTATGAATTTAGGGGTGTATGTGTGTAAACAATTTTTTTAAAGGAAGCCATGAATTTTGAGAGAAAGCAAGAGAACACATGGAAGATGTTGGAGGAAGGAAAGGGAGAGGGGAAAATAATGTAATTATGTTCTAATTTCAAAAATTAAAAGTATTATATATGGGGGCTGGAGAGAGGGCTCAGCGGTTAAGAGCACCGACTGCTCTTCCAGAGGTCCTGAGTTCAATTCCCAGCACCCACATGGTGGCTCACAACCATCCATAATGGGATCTTTGTACTCATATACATAAAATACATAAATAAATATTTTTTTAAAAAAGTATTATTTATGAAAAGGAACGTGAGCCAAATGTTGATATACTAAGACAGCATGGTAAGGTTACCAACTGCATACAGCTGGTCTAAGTGTCTGCCTGAAGGCTGTGGAAATATTTATCCAAAGCTGCTCCCTCCCACATCCCACACAGCACTAAGAAAAACTCCTCATGTCAAGGTTGTGCTACCCCTGTGAGTTGTTGGTCATGGAGTACCTGGACCTGTGAGAAGTAGATTATTACTTTATTTTTAATTAACGTGTATGAGCATTTGCCAGCATATATGTCTGTGCACCGTGTGTGTACAGTGCCCACAGGTTCCAGAAGAGAGCATAGGATCCCCTGAGACAAGAGTTACAGGCAACTGTGAGCCACCACGTGAGTGCTGGGAACCAAACCCAGGTCCTCTGCAAGAGCAGCCAGTGCTCTTAACCACTGAGCCTCAATGACGGCTGAATTGCTGAAAACACACACACACACACACACACACACACACACACATACAGAGGCTGCTGGAGGAAAATTTGCATCTACGGTCTTACTCAACTGTGAGTACTGACCAGTCAAGCAAGGTGTACCCACTAGTGTGGGATGCCTGATACAGCCAGCCAGCCACTTTCTGGTAGGATTTGTGATTGTGCCACAGGAGGGAACCCACACCCAGGATGCAAACCTGTGGCTCTGCAGGTCACAGGGAAGCTACTATAGCTATTTTGCTTTAATGTATATGAGGTGACTGCTAAATGGTCTTCTACTTATGCCCAGTACTGATAGTATGCTACCGTCAGCGTTGGCCAGAGGAGCTTCTCTTCGAGGTAGGCAGCAGTTACTACTGTCTTATAACTGGTCAGTGTTGTAAATAAATGACTGTTGAATGTATAACCTCAAATGGGGGGTCCGTATCACCCCCTTCCAGGCTCACAGAACCTCATGGAAGAAAGCGTGGGAAGAGCTGAGGGAAGGGGTGGAGTGGTGTGGAACGCTGTCTTCCAGGCATGCCATGGCTGGTGCTCGGGTGAGCTCACACCAACAGCAGCAATTAACTGTGCACGTGGCCTGTACAAGATTAGGCCCATACAGTCTGTCACCAAGCCCCATCCCTCCCTGAGGAATTACAGGCTATTAATGGCTCCTGGGAGAGGGAGATTTTCTTCAGTGGTGTAGCCACTGGCAAGTTGCTACCAATAAGTTACAGACTACCCTGTAAGTAATCCCTCACACGGCCACCTGTAAGCAACCCTAATTAAACTCATTAGGTCATTAGAAGGAACCGTGGAATGCAGGTAGACTGTGGCCTACGTAGGAAGAGGCGTGGGTGACTATTAGAGAGGAGGGGCGTTGTGACGAGGGGTGAGCGTGATCTAAATACATCACGTATGAAACATGCTACTGTTCATAATTAGTTAATTAAGTAACGATGTTACTTCCACCTTAACAAAAGCACAACAGTGCTTCTTTGAACGCTATGAGCATTTAAACCCAGAGTGCTGAGCCACACCACGAGGAGGAGACTGTAGCTGCCGAGACAAATCTGAATTTCAACAAAGGCATTCAGATTTTCAATAAAAGTCGCACGTCACTTAACAATGGCTAGTCCCCAGACATGTACCATTGGGTGATTCCCTTACCATATGAACATCACAGAGCATATTTACACAAAAATAGCCGTGATGTTGCTAAATGATGTAATCTTAAGAGACAGCGTGTATTCAGCCCATTGGTAATTACAGCATCGTCACATAAGGTATGAGTGTATTTGGTTTATAAAATTTATTAGGAGAAATGTGTACCCAAAAGTATGTTGAAGACAATAATTTGTTGATTTTGTTAAAAGAAACATTTCTTTAAAGATTTTATGTGTGTGAGTGTTTACCGGAATCTACGTGGCACCCAGGGAAGTCAGAAGAGGGTGTCAGGTCTCCTGGAACTGGAATTACAGATGGTTGTAAGCCTCCATGTCAGTACCAAACCCAAGTCCTTTGCAAGGGCAGTAAGTGCTCTTAGCAGCTGAGCCATCTCTCCAGCCTAAATAAATTATTGTTTTTATGGGCTGTGTTTCAAGTTTCAAGTAATCCTTGGGCCATTTAAAATAGGCACCTCTTAACAAGCCACTGCATGGGTGAGTAAACTGTGGGTTAGAGAAATTTGTAACCTTTGGTGAAAATGGCAGAGAAAGGATTTGAACCAACCAAGTCAATCAGACGTCCATAGACAAGCATCCTCCCTCACCCTCTGTGGTGGTTTGAATACGCTTGGCCCAGGGAGTGGCACTATTAGAAGGTGTGGCCCTGTTGGAGTAGGTGTGTCACTGTGGGTGTGGGCTTTAAGATCCTCACCCTAGCTGTCTGGAAGCCAGTCTTCTCCTAGCAGCCTTCAGATGAAGATGTAGAACTCTCAGCTCCTCCTGCACCATGCTTGTCTGAACACTGCCATGCTCCCACCTTGATGATAATGGACTGAACCTCTGAACCTGTAAGTCAGCCCCAATTAAATATTGTCCTTATAAGAGTTGCCTTGGAGCCGGGCAGTGGTGGCACACGCCTTTAATCCCAGCACTCGGGAGGCAGAGACAGGCAGATTTCTGAGTTTGAGGTCAGCCTGGTCTACAGAGTGAGTTCCAGGACAACCAGGGCTACACAGAGAAACCCTGTCTTGAAAAACCAAAAATAAAAAAATAAAAAATGAGTTGCCTTGTTCATGGTGTCTGTTCACAGCAGAAAAAGAAAAACCCTAACTAAGACACCCTCCTTGAACCACGGGAGCTGCCGGGAGGGCCTCCTGAATTCCAGGTACAGGTTGGTGCCATGAGTCCACATTAGCTAGTGGATTTCCGTCATTTACCTTTATCTTTGTGATCATTTGTCTTCCTCAGGAAGATTGAGATGTGACTCAGCCATGGAGCCCTGCTCAGTCAGAGCAGAGCTGGCAGGGGTATGGGAGGCTTTGACTGACAGGCAGAGGGAAACATGTGCTTTAAAGAGGTAAAGTGGAGTGGGGAAGACAGAAATAATCCCCTCTCAACCACTGCCCCTGCCTCTCTTTCTAGGACAATCAGTATGCACTAGGATTTCCATGCGGACTCCTGAGCAAGCAGCTCAGATCTCAGGGGAGCAAGGCTGGGAGACAGTCAAAGCTCTAACAAGTGGGGCCCAGGAGAAGGTTGTTAGGTCTCTGGCAGTATCAACATCAGAGTGGATTAATACAGTTCTCAGGGGCCCCGGCTGATTCCCACGACTATGAGTGTTATAAAGACAGCGTAAGTGCCCCGCCACCACCCTGTGCCCAGTCTTCTGGCAACTGATTCGCAGTGTGACCATCATCACATGAGCCTCTGAACATTCCCACCACTGTGATGCCCTCCCCAGGCAAAATTTCTGTTAGTGGACCTCTAGAAATGTTAGTCAAATAAGTGTGTGTGTGTGTGTGTGTGTGTGTGTGTGTGTACCTTAGGCATTTTATTGTAGAAACAGAAAAGGGGCTAATAGACTACCCATGGTTGTCTCGCTTCACTTAACAAAAGGTCTTACATCCCAGCACTGTTGACCCATTTTATAGATTATGACATTTGTTGAATAAGAAGCCCAACAAGCTACATACAAAATAAAGATCCTTCCCTTCCCAGCAAAGAAAGCATCCTTCTGAGGCAAGCATGCTTCTCTCCCAAGGGGCTGCGCCTGGGCTGCCTTTCTGAACACTGAAGGTAGAGGAGACTGAGATGGGATACCCCACTAGGCTTTTGGGACCTAAGGCTCAGAACAGTAGCAACACAGCTGGTGGGAGACAACAGCCCAGCACCCCACTAATTGTCCCCCTTTTCAGTGTTCAGTTAAGAACTCAGAAGAAACCAATCTTTGTGCCTTTTCATGGTTAAAATTCTACATGGAACTGAAACCTCAAAGCAGCCACCAAGCCAGTCTTTGTTGGGTTCCTAGGCAATCCAGATGCCACATCTCAGCACTGAGCGCTGAGACAGAAAGCACTCGGCCATTCAAAGGGGAGCAGACTGAACAAGAGCCTTGTTCTTCAAGGCTCACCCGGGTCCTGGAGTCCTGAAAATTTCAGGCTCACTTTTAATCTCCGGAAGAAACGTTGTAGGAACACACACACACACACACACACACACACACACACACCTTCTTCTACACCACGGCTCTGCTCCTGTGGGCTCAGGAGCTGCTGATGGAAGAATTTCATGAATAACTGGGCAGTCACTGTTGGTTGTCATTCCAGGAGAAGCAGCTCCGGATTTTTCTTTAAAAGATAAACACATTCAGACATGTGCATGCACACACACACATGCACACATACACACAAATTAATCTACAATATTAATTATATAATTAGAGTGGCTAGGAAGACACTTGATGTCAACCTCTGACACCCATGTATGTACACATTTGCACACACACGAGTGCACACACACGAAAACATGTATACACACATACACACAGAGCAAAAAAAAAAAAAAATTAAATGCTCATCACTGGAACTTGCCTCTTCCCTGGAGAAATGAAAACTCCCTCTGAGGATGAGAGATGGGCAGTGGCTCAGCAATTTGCTCTGTTAGAGATGAAACCCATTTGTTGATGAGCCAGATCTGTAACCGTAAGCCCCCATTTCTCTCTCTCCTCATCCAGGACTCATTGTCCGCTGCCTTGGAAACCCGGGAGTTCTCTGAATTTATTTATCAGCTTGGTTCTCTGTCTTGCAGCTACAATGGAAAGTGTTGTCCCCAAATCCAAAGCTACCTTAGGTAGACCACTGACCCCACATGTTTTGCTGTCTTTGGCTCAGCTTTCTCACTCACTCTGGAGGGTACAATGTGTGGGTTTATCTTTCCTGCAAGACAAATTATGATGTCTTCAGTGTGGGTATGAACAGATGTCCCTGGTGTGGAGATGGCAGGTGCCTTGGTCAAAGTTTATTCTAGTTGTTTTAAATAGTGAACGGCAAGGAAGCATGGAGGGGGGGGGTGATGGCAAAGGCCTTTCACTCAGCCTTGGTGGCAAGTTGGTAGAAACCCTACAGATGGCCACTCTTAGTCGACAGTGTTTACATATATAATTTGACCCAGAAACTCTGCCTCTACCACGGTATACATACGTATGTAGTATGATATATGGACAGTCATCGTAAAGTTACAATGACAATAGACCGGTAGCTCCTAGCCGAGAGAACAAGCGAACCAGTGGATGACCTCATCCCATGGGAAATTATTCAGCCACTAACATGTGAGGGAGATTTCACTATTGAGACCTGGAGGCTCCAATCATGTAGGTAAGGTACAGAACTGTCTGTGGGTGTGGAGGAGCAGACTCCTGGGAGGTAAAACAGTGGATAGATTGCTCCGACATGTTAATAAAGACAAAAGTCAGAGATATTTTGGGGTGAGCCCTTCCAATGTCTGAGTACCAATTGTGACATCTCGTGAGCCAGTATTTTTAAGTTGTTGGCAGCTTGAGATCAGCCACAAGAGAATTTACTCCACAGAAATCAAGAAACGTGACGAGTAGGGAAACTGCTTTCGCCTGATAGCCGGATGCACACATGGGCAAGCATGGCTCAGGAAATACATAAAGGTGTGGGCAAACTTAAAAAAAGCCAAACAGGAGGCTGGAGAGATGGCTCAGCGGTTAAGAGCACTGACTGCTCTTCTGGAGGTCCTGAGTTCAATTCCCAGCAACCACATGGTGGCTCACAACTATCTGTAATGGGATCTGATGCCTCCTTCTGGTGCGTCTGAAGAGAACGACAGTGTTCTCACATAAATTAAATAAATAAATCAAAAAAGAAAAGAAAGCTGAACAGGATAATCAGTGGCCACAGGAGCAAGAGCAGGATATGACCACTAAGTTACAACCACACAACCAAGGCTGAGGAAGATGACTCGGGTGGTGCAGGGAAGGAAATGCCTCATCCCTGTTCTTCCTGCCTATGTGGAGACATATTGTGAGTTGAGATGATGTGCAAATGCTTAGAAATAGAATGCTACTGAGGATCTCAGACTCTAGGGACTGCAGAACATAGATGTGCCAATTCTGTCAGCAAAATAAATAAATTACCTTCAACATGCCAGGTTTACAGGGCATTCTGTCCTTACCATAAAAGTTCCCTCTCTAAGGCTGGCACTCTGAGCCACACATGGCCCTCCAAAATTTCTCAGCCCCTCCTGACCCACAGAAGCAAAGGTCCAGGAGGAAAAGTCAGGACTGAGCTACAAACGGATGGTAATTCCATTTTCCTTTTGTATTGGTTTCTTCTTTAAAAGACACTAAACCGAGGGGCTAGAGAGATGGCTCAGAGGTTAAGAGCACTGGATACTCCAGAAGATCTGTGTTTACATGGCTGCTCACAATCATCTGTAACTCTGATTCCAAAGGATCCACCGCCCTCTTCTGGCCCCCATGGGCACTGCACATATGTGGCAGACAATGAGATATTCATGAATTTGAAGGAAAAAACCCTACTAAGTTGAATATGGGATATATACACTTAATTTTAAAAACCAAAATAAAAAATGTAAGATACAATCCCAGAGTCAAAAGACTAAGCAGGAAGGCTGCTTTACAGTAACATTATAAAGGAGTTGGAGAGAGACAAAAATAACCTTAAGTTACTATGACCGCACTGTGAGATAAGCGGCTCCCTCCCACCTGTCCCTGCCCTCTTCCTCATCCTGCCATCTGTTTCTTGTGCATATCTCAGCTCCCTAGGGCACAGAGAAGCAAGTGTGGTACCCAGGTTATAGCCTTTCTTCTTTTGATAAAATGAGACACGCTGTGTAGAATGATCTACAGCGTGGTTTTTGCCTCTCCGGGTCCCTCGGAGACCTTTCTGTATCAGAAGCTCAACAACGCGCTCATTGTTTTTGTTGTGACCACAGGTTTCCCTTCTGTGGGTTAGCATGTTTTGTCCACCATTCCTCTCTCCACGGCCGGCTGCTCTTGCAACCTACATCCCTCTGTAGGGAATAGCTCGAACCTACGGCATTTCCATTAAGAAAAAAAATACCGCTTTCTTTTTCGAGTTCAAGTCAACCTACACCCTCACTTCTCCACACTCGGCTTCCAGGGAGGGCTGTAGGATATAGCCCATACTCCCAAGTCACCTTAATCACCACGCCAGGTAGAGCCATCAGTCATCGAGAAGAAGACTCCTGCAATTGGGTGTCCCATTCTTTCCAAGTCAGGCAACACTCATACTCTATTTAACCAACAGGTGGCGCTGCTTTCCACCTCTGCTCAGCTAAAATCACAAGCTCTCATTGGGAGCCCGGTCCTCTGAGAAAGAAACACCGGAGGGTGGGGTGTGGCCCTAAAGATGACTTCATTTATAAGGGGTTCACCACGCTCTCTGAATGCTCCTCTCAATCGCCTAAAGCACAACTACAAATTTCCCTCTGTCCTGTAAAGCAGTGTCTTACGTGTTGCTTATTTAGAGGCAGAATACTTGAGAGATGAACTTAGCCTCTGCCTTGACAATTGGCATGGGACTTCCCACCCTGTGGAGTTAATGTGAAGGCTAAGTGATATTTCTCATGCACTGGGCACCAGCGAAGTGCTCAATGGTAATCAGTTACTGTTTGTGATGTGTATGTGTGTCCATGCTGTCAACACCTCTCTCCAAAGTAGACACAAGTTCTGCAGCGTTTTACCCATGGCAACCCATCCCTGACCCAGAGTCTGCGTTTGCTGGGGGCTCACCTGAAGGTTCTCTGTGCTTAGCTCGCTTTCTTTCAAAAGTCCCACAGCTTCAGTACGTCCCTTCAGCTTTCTCTCCTGCTACCCAAGTCCTGCACATACTGGCCCCTGTTTACTTAGTAATCACTTTCTCCTGCTATCTGTACGTGGCCCACATGCCTAGGGGTGCTGCATGGGGACCACACTGTTAGCTTTCCACACTTGAGCTCTGCTTCCCAGGAAGGCTGCCAGACACGAGAGGATACAAATATCTCTCCCACTGAGCCCTCGGCTTCCCCAGTGCCAGGGCTCAGCCGCACTTGTGGAAAAGTCCGTATGCTCTGGGCACAGCCAACTCAGAAGCACACAGCTTTACCCTTGGAAAATGGAGGCACGCAGGCAGGATCTGCTGCCTTCATCAGTCAGGGTTTCCTTTGAGCCCAGACTGCTGATGTACACAACAAAAGGCTGCATCTTTAATATTTAAAATACATGCAAATCAGTGTCTAAATCAGCCTTTAAGTGGAAACATTGTTGCGGACTTGGGAGAGATGGTTAATAGGTGAGGTGTTCTGGTTACTTTGGGGTTGTTTTGTTTTCTTTCTTGGACACCTGTAGAAAAAACAACATTTAAAGAATTGCCTCTGTCAGACTGACTGATAGGCAAGTCTGTATGAGATGTTCTTGATTGATGAAGAGTGGAGGTGTCATAGAGAGACCCTGCCTTAGGAAACCAAAAAATGAACAAAATATATTTGATGTAGAGGGCTCAGCCCACTATGGGTGGTACCACTCCCTAGGCAGGTGGTCCGGGCTAGGTAAAAAAAAAACAAAAAACAAAAAACTGGATGAGCTAGCTAGGGGGAGCAAGTCAAAAAGCACTTGGAACCCAGTGGGCCATGGAAGGGTGCTGCTTACTGGCTTGTTCCTCATGATTTACTCAGCCTGCTTTCTTACAGAACCCAGGTCCATGGTCCAAGGATGGCACCACCCACAATAGGCTGGACCCTCCCCCATCAATCACTAATTAAGAAAAGGCCCCACAGCCAGATCTTAGGAAGACAGTTTCTCAATTGAGGTTCCCTCCTTTCAGATAACTCCAGCTTGGGTCAAGTTGACATAAAACAAGCCAGCACAGAGACACACCTGCATATAACTAAAAGTGAATCTTAAATGGCAGACTAAAAGATAGAATTCCCAAGGTTCTGTATGAGGGCATGGTTTCCTCAGAAATGACTGCTCAGTAATGGCACTCCTGTCAGTAGGGGAGATGATGGTGGTGGTGGTGGCGGTGATGATGAAGATGAAGATGACAATGACGACCATGATGATGATGTCGATGACTATGATGACATACAATGACAACAACACAGAGCCAAGAGAAGGGACTGACAATGAGCATCCCTGGACCAGTGCTCATGCCAGCAGGCATGTGAAACAAACATGCTGAAGCAAACAAGTAGCCTGGGCTGACTTACAAAAAAAAAAAATCCATTTTTCTAAAACATATTTTTGCCCAGTCTTCCAGTCAGTAGAAAAGCTGGGGTTTCCACTGGGTTCCCACCACTCTGCCCCCACCTCACTCCAGATGCAAGAGAGCCACCTCCCTGGTCCACACCAGGACACTTGCTCACTTGGTGGAAACAGGTGTTGTGGTAAGAAGTTTGTGGCTTTGAGCTGTGAGGAGCTGGGTGTTAGCACCAAGGCAACTCCTCCCCCCTCCCGCCCTCAGAGTCCCCAGAGGAGGCTGATGGTGTTGAGGGGAGTATCATGTGCCAGCACCTTGGCACAGCTTGATGACAACTTACCTATGACCTTTGCAGTGATCCCAGGAGGTGAGAGCCACCAGGACCTTCGATCTGTGCCTGCCCAGCTCCCACAGCCCGCAGGGGTAATTAGGGACTCCTCCACCTATGATGGCTGCACCTCCATTCCCACCCCACCCTCTCTATCTCCTCAAGTTACACCACCACAGAGTGTGGGCATAAATACCCACCCAGCAAGCCTTCCAGCGGGGCTGAGCACCCAGCAGAGTGTCTGGGGTTGTGAGCCAATCTGCGGGACTCTCAGGTTACAGAGGTGGGGTAATCCCCAAGAAGTGGTGTGGCTTAGACCCCCCCATTCCCTCCTCCTCCTCCCAAGATGGGGAAGGGCTGTGTGTGCACATATACATGCACTCATGCTTATATTCCACTCGTGCATGGACACCAGGGGCTGAAGGCACAGAAGGGATAGGAACAGGAAAAGGGAGAGAGGAATGTGCCCTCTTCGCTTAATCAATAGTTCCCATTAGAGGGAATTAGGGTTCTATCCCACAGATACGGTCTCCCCACCACTGGCTGTCCTTGTTACTCTTAATACAGGTCTGTGTGAGGCCCTGGGCTTCTCTACTGCATCTACAATCTCTCTCTCTCTCTCTCTCTCTCTCTCTCTCTCTCTCTCTCTCTGTGTGTGTGTGTGTGTGTGTTCAAAGCTGCACTTGGACTGACAGTGGATAGTGTGCTTTTTTTCTGTTTGTCTACAACATTGATAAAATTCTTTCACAGGGAGAGATATAAACAACATCCGGACCTCCTTCTACGGTCATAACAAACGGAAGAATTCTACTGAAGTACAGTCTGAAGAACCAAAGCTTTTATTGGGCATAGGTAATAGGTTGCATACAGGGTTGCAGGAGGTGTGGGTGCTTCCCCTTCCAAAAAGAAGTCTCTATCCAGCAGGAATGATGGTTGTCCTGTATCCCATGGATGGTGTCCCCTTCCCTAGCCTTCCCAGGCCTATACACCCTAGCCTTTCCCCAAGGTCATGTGTAATTAAAGCAGAGTTGCCTAGGGCAGGTGGCTGGGAGTGATTGGACCTTAGCCCTCTTCCTCTAATGAGAGGGTGTGACTGTCAACAAGGCCACCTGAGATAACCCTTTTGTAAGAGAGGTGAGGCTGAAATCCCTAGGATGCCCATTGCTGGGCTCAGAGGGTAGTCACCCAGTGCACAGCATTTTCAGGTGGCCCCACGGTACTCAAGGTGGCTACCTCCCTTCACACTTCCTAGGGTCGTTCCCCACTTTCCTGGAATTTTCTTGTGACTCTCCCCTCTCTCAGGCTCCCACCTGCCTGAGGCCCAGGCTGCTTGTCTCTCGGTTCCTGCTTCTCTTTTGCTACCCAGCAAACTCTGTCTGTCATGGCCCCAATTAGCATCAGGGACTCAGTGAAGAGAATTCTAAGCATTGTTGCTAAGTGAGAGCTTGCTTGGTCCTGGAGGCAGGGGCTGTAGCCACCCCACTCAGCCAAAGAAGATTGCTTATGTCCCTCCCCCACCCCCAGCACAACTCTAATGTGGTGCGCTGTAGAACTGCACCCACTCATGAGGCTCCACGGTCAGGCAGTACTCTGCTCATCTAGGACTGGTATCTGGCAGTCCTCCCTCCAACCCCTGCCCCCACCTCCCCTTCAGATGCAAAGCGGACATATGGCTCATCTCCATCTTTGGGGGAGGTTCTGTCTAAAGTCGTCCCAAAGATTCAGATTGTATGACAAATCACGTTCTAGACTATCGTGGCGAGAAAGCCGCCCGGCCCTTGCATCATTACCCCCAGACAACAGCTTCATTAGGCTGAAAGGGAAGTTTGCCCCAGTGCAAGCGCCGCCACTGACCTGGGCCCCTCTCTTCCCCATTGTCTGTGGGCGCCACGGCTCGCGTCTTCATACCATATGGTCCATTTGAGCACCCCACACTGCCTTCCCGGGGAAACCAGCATATTGAGAAGCACTGGGGTAACCAGCGGCCTGCCTCCTGAGTCCAGGGGCGAGCCTGCCACGAAGTGAGGTAGAGCTGGATGAGAAGATGAAGACCAGGGATCTCAGACAGGCCTGAGTAGACTGCATTTGGAGGCTCCTCTCAGGTCCCTGGACTCCCCCACGCCCACCCCCAAAACAACAACAAAAGTCGATTAAGCAGAACTGATAAAACCTGAAAACCAGGATATCCCTTTGGGAAGATTCAGGAGTCTGGTTTAAGGGGAATTGTGGGAGCAAGATCGGGAGACCTGCTTTTGTTCCTAGCTCCTCCACCATCTCCTGAAACTTTGCTCCAGGCAGCCTCTAGGACCCGATTTCCCCCAGAGGAAGGAGTCTTATGCAGCCCTGAGCAGAGAGCCGGGAGCCATCAGAGGGCACCCTCGAGGAACAAACGTTGAGATCCAGAAATCGGCCTGCAGGGACCTCACTGACGGTTTTTTAAGAGTAAGGAAGAAAGCTAGCCAGTACTGGTGCGGTGCTTGGTTGGGCCGGCCAGCCCGGCGGATTAGGGCCAGGATTAACATTTTAAACTCCGCCGGGCTCCCTGACTCAAAGATCTCGCTGCTAATCGTATTACTATCCCTCGGATTATTGCCTTACTCTTGGCAGAACAGACTCTAAAATCAAATTGATTAAAGTCCCCTCCTGTTTTCTCTTATCTCCTTTGGTGTGTAGGGAGGGACCTGGGCTTCCGAAGGAGCGGACTTTGAAAGTCCGATCTCACTTCGGATTCGGCTCCTTCCCCCTCCCCTTTCCACGCCAGACTACGGGGAGAAAAGGAAAGACACGGTCTCTTTAGTCCCGCCCACGTCAGCTCCTAATTCCCGGTCATTTATCCCATATTAAAACTTCTTTAAGTAAGAATGGACCAGCATCAGCACCTGCTATGCAAATGTGGCCAAATCCAGCAGGGCCGCCGGCCGTGCGCCATTCAGCGCTCCCGGAGGCGCCGCGCGGCCCTTCAAATGCAGACGCGCGGGTCCCGACAGATTGCGGGGGGTGGGGGAGACAGGGCGGGGCGGGGCGGGGCTGCAGGAGGGGCTGGCTAGCCGGAGCCCCCTTGAATCACCTCTCCCAGAGGCTTTCTTCCTGACCCTCTCTCCTCCACCTACCTTTACTGTTTTCTCCCACTGACGCCAAGGTCGCTATGCCTCGGTGTCCCCGGAATTCATCCTTGCTCCCCAGCCTCAATCTAGTCAGTCTCTCTGGTGCGAGCGTGGTGTGGCCGCGCCCGCGATGGGACAGCAGTGGGACAAGGTCGCCTCTAACTTCCAGCCGGCGCCTGCGTGCCCGCAGCACGCTCCCCTCCGCAGGGAGGCCGTGCTGTGGGATAACAAGGATTAGCGTGTTGGGGACCATTGAAGCCCGCCGGGTCCTCACGTGGCTACAGGCTCAGTAGCGTCTCGTGCGGCCCTAATCCGCTCACGAGAGGAGCCCGGTGGCCCGCACCGGGGCCGCGTGCTTGACCAGACGCGGGGTCAGTTTGCGCGTTCCCGCTCGCGCGCTCCAGGGCCCGGGTGTGGGTAGAACTATGGTTCGAGGGTCAGCGACACAAGGCTGGGGGGACCCCCTTTCTCCAGACCCCAATCTTTATTTGTGGCCCCTTTAAAAAAAAAAAAAAAATTGGTGAAATGCTGGCCCTCCGGAGGCGCCAGGCAACAGCGAGGACCGAGGCGTCCCAAAGACATTCAAAGCGATAAATACACTTGCCCTGCCCGCTTGCTCCGTCCCTTGGGGCCATAGAAAATGAGGCGCTTTCCTCCTTCCCTTTAACTCTAGGGGAGTACCAATAATTCATGTATGTTATAATTCTTCATCGCCCCTAGGTAGTCTGGGAAAACCAGAAGAAAAGAAAATGCCAGAAAGTTATGGTAAAACTTGAGTTGTCTCTGAAGTCGCTTTCTTTGCCCCTGCTGCGAGAGTGTGAATACCGAGAATAGCCCTGGACTGTAACAAACAAAAAGAACGAAGAAGACAAAAGGTTTCCAGAAAAAGGTTTAGCTGGAAGACAAGGCAAGCGAAACTGAAAGGAGGGGAAGAGCTTTTGCAACGGGACAATAAGTGTACTAATCGCTTTGATATATTATACAAGCCCAAAGACTCAAAACATTGTGTAATTATTTATAAATGACTTCTCCGCTCCTGTGCATAATGCAGAGGAAAGAATAAAACCACGGGCTCCTCTCAAGCCATTTCTAAACAGACCTGGTTCAAAAGGAGGCAGAAGTGTTTGAAATAAAATAATTAATGGCGGATTTTATGGTTGTCTCATTAAAACATTTTAATTACTGCAAACAAAATGCAATTGTGTTTGAAACCTGACGCGAAGTTAAGGTAGCTTAGTTTTAAGATCGTGAGGGAGAGGAGCGCTTCGGTTTCCGACTTTAGCTTGGAATTCTTTGCTGTGTAGCCATTGAGGGAAATTTCTTGTTGACCTCCTCCACATACACCCTCACTTGACACACACACAGGCAATGGCTTTCGATTTTTCTCTCCTTCCCGCGATGGAAGTGTTAAGAATTGCAAATACACACGGCAGATAAAAATAAAATGTAGCGAAGTGAGTTCTTGGTGACTTGGCTTCCTGTGGCAGGTGCAGGCTGGAATCGGAAAGCTAAACCTCCACACCAGCAGCGAGATTTGGGGGGGGGGTGTCCTCCTCCTCCTCCCCATCTTCCTCCTCCCTCTTCTCCTCCTCCTCCCCCTCCCCCTCTCCCCCTCCTCCTCCTCCTCCTCCTCCTCCCTTAGATCCAGAAGATTTAACTTCAAGAAATCTTCCAGGGCACAAACTCCAAGGCTTTGCAGGTAGTTCAGAGTTGATTATCCCTGGTCTCTAGCAGCTGGTGATTCCAGGCGTCTCAGGAGAGGGGGTGATCACCTCAGCCCCTCCCTTTTCGGTTCTGAGTCTGAATCCTTATGGCCCTCACTGCACAAGCCAGCACACCCCTTCCTTACAGCCCCCCCTCTCCCCCCACTCTCCCTTCTCCCTCATTCTCCTTTGGGCACAAAAAGGACATTGTTTTCTCGAAGATTGGCCCAAACCACCAAACTTCAAACTTAGGGCCACCCTAGCCACATACTACCCCCCTGCACAGGCCTGACAGTCCCTCCGACTTGAAATCTTCTAGAAGAAAATATTTCTTTAGTTGGCACATTGTCCAGCATTATCCCTTACTTGCACTAGAATAGTCGATTTGCATCCGAGCATCCACCGACCCCCAGACTCCTCTCACAGTTGTGCATATTGCACACAACTAAACACACCGACACACAATGTCAGGGAATCTTCCAGCAGACATCTCCGAGGTGGCAAATGCATACAGGCAGCACTGTATTCAGCAGGGCAGGGGCCGAGGGGGGCCTCCATGGATTTCGGGAAACCATGGATAATTTGCCATTTTCCTTGCCCTGTCACTGAAAGACCCCTCTGTTTCCCCCTCCTGCTTCGTTTCCCCCCTCCATTTGACACCCCCTTCCACAACTGTCATGGGTCATCAATAAAGAAAATGGGGAATTGTTTCCCCTTTCCAACCCCACCCTTCTGCTCTTCTGTGGAAACACAACCGCTTGTCTGCAGTGCACTTAATCAGAGGGAAGGACCCACCGTGTCTGATGCCAGCCTTCCAAGCCCTTCCTCTTGAGCCACGGCACCTTTCTGGCCTTTTATTCCTAAAAAGATTGTGAGGTTGTTTTTATCCCCCCCAAATGTCACTCACAAAACCAATGCCACCCCTCCCCCCAGGTAGCTGCAGAAACCAAACAAAGATTGGAGTGAGGCAGTCTTCTTTACAAAGCCTGGCTATCTCCACAGCCTCACTTTCTATAAAATTCCCCAGCAAGGCTGCACCTGCAGACATCAGCCATTGCTGACAGCCCATAATTCAATGCAGCATACTGCCATGTCCCAAGCCCCAGACTGCCTTGAGCATCCAGGCCATTTTTCTTGTCCTGAATTGCAGCTGAAAGTCCATACTTGGAATTGATATTTGATCTAATCAATTAAAAGCGATGAAATGTGATCATGTTCCCCCTCCTACACAAGCACGCGCGTGCGCGCGCGCACACACACACTCAGATCATCAGCCCCCCCACTTGTCATTTCAGAATGATGACCTGCCATCTTGGTTGCTGGCAAGGGATACTGTAGGTAGGGTGAGTGACACACAGGCCATTTGGCTCAGCATTGCCTCCACAAAAGACTGCAAGGATGTGGACACTGACTCCAAATGAAGGCGCTGACAGAGTTGAGGAAGATGTCCCCACAAACAGCAATTTGGTTTCAGCCCTGGAGGTCCCACAAGTACTATATCTTGTCATTTTAAAATCTCAAAGCCTCTCTTGTGAGCAGCTGGTTGTTTTTGTCGATGTGTTGAGCACATTCGTGTGTGTGTGTGTGTGTGTGTATAATTTACCACCACTTTCCCCCAATCTAGTCTTTCTCTGTTTAAAAAAAAAAAGAGGGATAGAGATGCCGCGCGACCCTGATCTGATCCCCCCATCCCATTTCTTACTCTAGAAATCCTGTTTTATCATTACTTGATCCCTGGGAGGTCTTCTCATAAGGAAGTAACACTGCCTTCCTGCCTCCCCTTGGGAGCCCGGAGTCAGGTTTCTAGGATTGCCTAGAGTTAGGTACATGTGCCTATGGTCCTTCCCTCACCCAGAAACCCTGGGATAGTTCTGCTACTTTTCTGACATCTGTTCCACCCATCCTTACCTCCCAGTGGATTGACATCTGGATGCTTCACCCATCAGCCAGAACACCTGGTGCAGCATAGGCTACCTCAACACCTGCTGTGGTTGGATCCCTTACCTGCTCATATCACATCCAAGTATTCTCTGGGAATGGGAGTGCCCACCAATGCGCACCTCCCTAGCAGGAGTACATGCCCTCATAGAAGAAGCAAGCCCTTCTCAGAGCCAGCTCTGTCCTCAGAAGATATTATAGGAGAGACCCTTGAGCCCTGTATCCTAACCCAAAACACCCTGTGGGCACCACTCCTGTACAGAGGAAGCAGCTGCTACAGGAGCAGAAAGTGCAAACTGGAGATGTCCACCTGGCCAAGCCACTTATGGTCACATAGGATGGGTAGGCAGTGGTAGGAGAAAGCCTAGATCCACTGTGAGCTCACAGGGCTGCCCATGTCGGGCAGGACACGTGGCTCTCTGGGTAGCAAACAGGCTATGGCACTTAAATGGCCAAAATCATTTGGCTGCTTCTTGTCTCCTCTACCAATGTTCTTGCTCAGTGAACATGAGACAAATGTAAGTAAGCCATAGTTCTGCTCAGAGAGAAGACAGGAGGAAGAGGCAGGATAGCCATTCAAGGCCTACTACATCTGCCTGTCTCCTACCCACAGAAGACCCCCCCCCTCACCCAGATGGCTCTCTATAGTCATTCCATCCCCACCCCCACCCCTGCCTAGATTGTCATTTATATCTGATTCTTCTTCCAGTGCCTCTCAAGTCTGATTCTGAAGCCATCTCTGATGGCTTCTTTCTCTTTGGGAAGTGTTCTTCAGATCTGCTCCTTAAGGATCCTCTCAACACCATGATCTAGATGTCCATGACTGCCCTTTGAAGCTATGTCTCCCCCCCCTCCCCTTCCCAAGACCAGAGGCCTCTTCTCTTCAGAGTCCTGGCTCAGGCCAGATGGTAGTAGCTGCTTAAAGTGTCTGGAAACCTGTGACAGAAAAGCATGGGGTGGGATTAAAAAGCAGTAGTTGTGGATTACACAGGGTAACCTGGGGGGAAAACCTCATCTCATACCTCAGTTTCCTGTGCTTGGGGTATAGGGACTGAATAAATATCTCCATGATTTCTATTAACACTGCACCCCACCAAACAGCCAGTCACCCCCAACTTTCTGCACCCCAGGCTTAATATGACAGCCACCCACCTCCACATGAAGTAAGTCTCTAAGCTTTGGCAGCATGGACCTGCTTTACTTGCTAAGCCACAGACACAAACCTGGCAGACGGAGCCCAGTAGCTCCACTCGGCAGACTGGCTGGACAGTCGTGGGAAAACTGGAGAGTAAACTTGGAAGACAAATAGGAGGGAAATGTCAGGGCCTGGTCAGAACATCCACTACCTCCTGGCCATCTCTTTTACCTGTGGCTAATGACTCTTCCAGTTTGTCACCATGATTCAAGTGACCTTTAAAAATGTCACCAGCTCAGAGCCAGAGTTCAGTTTAATGGAATGAACTTTAAATTGCATGACCTAATTGTCAGACCAGGGGAGTGAATTCTCATGCTTTGGTACATCAAGAGGTGGGCAGCCAAAATCCTGATTGATTACTATTCCAGTGGTGCTGGTCCAACTTAGAAATGGAGCCATCGTGAGTTCAGTGGTAGCCCCCCATAGCCTTAGAATGTAACCTTAGCTGGAACAACAGTTCTGGAAGATGTAAGAAAAGTGAGAGCCTAGAGTCATCTTGGATTCAGCAGTGCCTGGAGTCCAGCAATTCTCCTCAGGAAGACACAGAGTCACGGGGTAGGATGTGTGAAGGCAAGAGGCAGGGCTGGATGCTTGAGTTATGAATTAGTGACAAAGACATCCAGGACCCACAAGAAATTGGAAGGGACTAAGCCCCTTGGCATCTTGGTTTTGGGCTTCTGGCCTTCTGAGTCTCAGAAGAACAACCTTCTGTAGACTTAATGCACCCACTGTGTGGTAATTTCTATGGAAGCCCAAAGAAATAAATACAGGACCTGGGACTGTCACAAGGTCAGGCTGGTGCTGGTATGCTGGGACCACCAAAGCTGTCACAGGGACAGAAAGAGGCAGGGTCTGCCCCAGAGCTTGGCAGCCCTTGGGCTCCTGGGATGCCCAAGGATCTGTCAACAATTACTTTTTCTTGCGTAATCTAATTACAGCCATTTTCTGTCACTTCTTACAAACCTCCACAAACCCTTACTTATAACACTGTGTCCTAGCTTTCTGCATGAGTTGTATCTACACTAGCTGCTGCAGAGGTTAAGAGCCACGAGACAAGAGCTAGCCATAGGCACTCTGTGTCTTCTCCACCAAGGCACAGGTGTCCTGGACAGAGCCCCTTTGAGTACAGCAGGCTAGGCACTGCACCGGGCCTGAGGCCACCACTCGGATATCATGGAGGAGGGGGCCTCCATGGTGTTCCTTTTGTTTTTAATACCTGACCCCACAATCCAGGGTTGCTCCCTAATAAATAACTCCTCTCAGGTGCATTTGTGAGGCTGCCTGGGCCTCGATTGCTTTTCTGGCAAACAGAAAAATAACTCGACCCACAGAATGAGGACATTCTCTGGACTAGACAAGTTTATAGGCAAATTGGCAGAAGGGGTGGGGACAGAATTCCACTGTGTGCTTGTTGCCCTCTGTGGGACATCTCTCTCCTGGCCAGAAGCTACGTCCTTAGCCAGCTGGTACTGGGGTGGGCTCCTGAGGCTGGCACCATTCCAAAAGAGGATTCTTGAAAATGGAGAGAGCAAGGTTTCAGGAGAAGAGGGGTTTGGCATACCCGCTGTTACCTCGTGGGTCTTTGAGGAGGGGTACGCGGGCAGGGGCAGAGCGGGGGCCAAGACCCAGCTCAGTCTGGGAACTCATTGGATCTTTAGATCTTTCTCTTGCTCTCTTCTTCACCAATTTTAGTGGAGCAGGGACACCTGCTGTTAACTGGTCCTCTCTCCTGTCTGTTTGGATACTGATAGGCAATCAATCGGAGGGTGCTACTCACCGAAACCCGCATGGTTTCAAAAACGCCCCGTGTGCCAGGATCGCCCAGGGACCTACGAGCTCTGTAGTCCAGAGCTACATTTATGTCCCTTCGTCTAAATAAAGAAGCATGAGGTGACTTGGAGAGAGGAAACCACTCGCTCAAATTCACACGGATCTTCAACAGCAGGAGAAGGGATGCGAACCCCAACTCCAGCCTCGGACCCAGCTCTCCATCACCCGCCGCTCAGCTCACACTTTCTGCCAGGGCTCCGCCTCCCCATCCAACCCCGGCGAGGGACACCCGCGCGCCCCTGGGAGGAGTGTGCCTCGGCTGGCCGCTAATCGCCCCCGGCCCCCGCCTTCGCCCGGGTATCCCTACCCGAGACATCCCGGCCTCCCTCGCTTGATCTGGCTCCCGGAGCAGGCCGGGCCACCGATTGGCCGGCGGTAATTACGGGCACGCTCCAGGAGGGGGGTTGGGCGGGGGGCGGCCTCCCGCGAGCATAAATTATGCAAATAGCAGGCGCCGCACGGGGCTGACCTGCCGCCTCTCGCCATTCACCCGCGCCGCCTCGGGGGCGGAGGTGGCCAGGGAGGGGGCTCCCATTGTTGCGCGCCGTACTTAAGGGGTCCTGAGGCCGGTCGTGTGCCACACTCGGTGCTCACACGAGCTGATCTGATCGCCGGCGACATCACTCGGGAGACCAGCCCGGCGCGTGGCCCCTGCAGGCGAGGCGAGAAGGCCAAGCCCATTCCCTCCCTGAGTCCCTGCGATCATCCCCCGGTCCTCGCGCCTGCAGCAGGCACAGACTAGCCCGGGGTCCTACGGACAGTAAGTGTGCTTCGAAGACCGTGCCCTTGGCCCACACTCAAGCCCTCTAAACTGACCGTCTGTCGGTCCTGCACACTGCAACGATGCCTGCCCCTTTGGAGACCTGCCTCTCTGACCTCGACTGCGCCAGCAGCAGCAGCAGAAGCAGCGACCTGTCCAGCTTCCTCACCGATGAGGAGGACTGTGCCAGGCTCCAGCCCCTAGCCTCCACCTCAGGGCTGTCCGTGCCAGCCCGCAGGAGCGCGCCCACCCTCTCCGGGGCATCGAATGTTCCCAGTGGTCCGGACGAAGAGCAGGAGCGGCGGCGGCGGCGAGGTCGCGCGCGAGTGCGGTCCGAGGCGCTGCTGCACTCCCTGCGGAGGAGCCGTCGGGTCAAAGCCAACGATCGCGAGCGCAACCGCATGCACAACCTCAATGCTGCGCTGGACGCGCTGCGCAGCGTGCTGCCCTCGTTCCCCGACGACACCAAGCTCACCAAGATTGAGACGCTGCGCTTCGCCTACAACTACATCTGGGCCCTGGCTGAGACACTGCGCCTGGCAGATCAAGGGCTCCCCGGGGGCGGTGCCCGGGAGCGCCTCCTGCCTCCGCAGTGTGTCCCCTGTCTGCCCGGGCCCCCGAGCCCGGCCAGCGACACGGAGTCCTGGGGCTCTGGGACCGCTGCCTCCCCATGCGCTACTGTGGCGTCTCCACTCTCTGACCCCAGTAGTCCCTCAGCTTCAGAAGACTTCGCCTATGGCCCCGGTGATCCCCTTTTCTCCTTTCCTGGCCTGCCCAAAGACCTGCTCCACACGACACCCTGTTTCATCCCGTACCACTAGGCCTTTGTAAAGGAACGATACTTTCTTCCTCCCCCAGTCTAATAGCAATAGATGGGGAACCGGCTGAAGCCTCGGGGACCACTCTTACCCCCAGGTAGATGCTGGGAGCTTCAAAGGGCATGGGGGGGGGCACCTGACCACTTGTTAGGTTGCTGCACCCTCGCAGAAGCTGCCCCTCAGCCTGTTTCTCCACCCTCAGCACCGGCCCCTCCTGCCTGCCCCCAGACGGCCTTTCGTTTTTTGCACTTTGACAAAACCTCCTTTGTGACTGGCTCAGAACTGACCCCAGCCACCACTTCAGTGTGATTTGGAAAAGGGACAGATGAGCCCCTGAAGACGAGGTGAAAAGTCAATTTTACAATTTGTAGAACTCTAATGAAGAAAAACGAGCATGAAAATTCGGTTTGAGCCGGCTGACAATACAATGGAAAGGCTTAAAAAGGAGCCACAAGGAGTGGGCTTCATGCATTATGGATCCCGACCCCGCCACTGTGGGCTTGCTCCAGGAAGAACCTGAGTGCTTGCAGAGCTATTCAGGCACAGGACTGGAGGGTACTTTAATTTATTCAGGATACTTCATTCAAATGAAAATGTATTTTTGTACATAAAGAGTTTATTCTATTATTATGAGCTATCAAAGTTTACATTTTTGTACTGCAGATGCTTCGTGTAAATAAAAAGAAAAAAATAAGTCACCAGCTTCCTTGCCTAATAGTGGTGTCTCTGGGGCTCCCCCCCCCCCCGCCCTTCCCCTTGGCGGCTCCACCTGTAATGTGAAACATTATCCCACCATCTCCAAGCCCTCCAAACCTGTTTGAAAAACAACTTAAAAATCAAACGCACCTGACTATCACCAAGAAAGAGGGGACAGATTAAGGCACTTGTGAGCCATCGATTCTTTTCGCCTTGTAAACACAAGGGAGAACTTTCAGGCACCCCCTAAGCCAATTAAGACTTTCTAGTGGGGAATTAGCCCCGATCCGCAGCTACCTGTAGAGGTAGGGGCCAAGGGAGTCTTTTGAGGAACTCCACATCAGCTGGCTCTGTGTTTCAAAGGGAGAGGATTAAAAAGATCAATACAGTGTGGCCACTGACAAGGAAGTCCCAGTGACAGGTGGGCCTAGCCTGGTGCAGCAGAAGGGTCTACTATTGGAACAGCCTATTTAGAAGGGGAAATTGATTTGTAAACAATGCCTTTAAGGTATTGTCTGTTAAGGCCCAGGTCTTCCTGGGCTGTGAGGAGTGAGATGCATTGTCCCCAGTGGGGTCTACAACTGCCTTAAAACTGCGGGCTAGGGTGGCATAACCCACCACACACCGGCGTTTCTACTAGCGGCAGCTCCAAGTGTGGGGGAGGGGCTCCCACAGAGAGGGCTTTGCTCAGCCAGACCTCAGGGGCCATAGCCAGGCTTTCATTTGTTGCTAGAGAAATCCTAGTGGGGACTTTTCTGGTTGCAGTGCTTGTCGGTAGTCTGACAATCAGCTAAGAGCACTAGCCAGCCAGAAGTAACTTTACCTTTAAATTTCAGAATGGGGAAAATTACAGGAAGCTTCTGACTGTAGCCCTCTCTGGTCTCACAAGTTGCCCCACAGTAGGACAGCATCCCCCAACCCCATACATTGGGCTGCCCTTTATGATGAAGCAGTTATTTAGTGGCAAGGGGGTTTGTAGGACTCTCTTCAAGATAATGCCTCTGATGGAAGCCCTTTGCCTTCTGACATTTTGTCCTGGTGTCCATTTGGATCCACAAATTCATATGCCCCAGCCAGCAATGCTAAGCCCTGCCACAGGCAAGATGCCCTGTGTCAGATAAGAAGGCTGCCTTCCAGAAGGTTTTGGAAAATTGGATAGCTTCTCTAATTACCCTGGAGCAGGGAATGAGTACTTTTAAGAAGTTTGAGACGTTGTGGAGCCTAAGAGCAGAGTCAACGTGCTTTTAGAAACTGTCTCTATGATGGTCCAGCTTGGGGCCTGCTGGATGATCGCCCTCAGATCTAGCCACCAGCTTTGAGCTTCCTGGAGCAAACTGAAATAGTCTGTACTACTGGATGCTATGCTTTCCCGAGGAGAGGATGCTGGGAAGTGACTCACACCTTCTCAGGAACAAAAAAGATTGTCCCTTAGGGAGACTTTTCAGCCATGAAGTGAATGCAGGTGTTTATGTCAGGGGAAGAAAACAACAGATTGGGTTTATCACCCTCTCAAATCCTTGGGAAAAGCAGAAGGGCAGGAGTCAGATGGCACTTTCCTGCCACCAGCAGCAGCAACCAGCTGAAAACAGGAAGTCATCCTTCCCAAGATTCCAGAACAGCACCATCCTCTCAGTTTGATTGCTCAGAACTCCAAAGTGTAGGATCCAGAGCCCCTTTCCATAAAGGGAATTTTTAAGAAAGATTTATTTATTTTACTTATATGAGTACACTGTAGCTGTCTTCAGACACACCAGTAGAGGGCATCCGATCCCATTACAGATGGTTGTGAGCCACCATGTGGTTGCTGGGAATTGAACTCAGGACCTCTAGAAAGAGCAATCAGTGCTCTTAACTGCCATCTCTCCAGCCCCAAGAAAATTCTTTAAAGACATCCTTACTATCTGTACCCAGGACCATTTCTATAATTCTTCCTAGAACCCAGGACAGTTTCTATAACTCTGACTAGAAAGCACACAGCTCTCTAAGTACAGATACCGTAGCTCCCAAACAAGAAAAAAGAAGGAAGTGATTTGAAATGCATACCTCCTGTTCAGGGGCCTGTTTGTTCCTACAGCAGAGTGTCACTCATCCCCTCACATCGGGAGAGGGGATGCTAAACTATTCTAACCAGTTCAGAGAAGACAAATTCTTGCTGACAGCCAAATTTGGCTATCCTTGGCCATGGTCTGCTTTGAAGTCAGCATGCCCGAAGAAGAAGCTTCAAAGAATTTATTCTCTCCTCCTGCCTCTGTCTCTTCGTCTTTGCCCTGGCGTCATACACTGCTCCCCAGCCATTTGGGAATAGGGGGAGCAGGGGTGGCGAAGATTAAGAAAAAGGAGTAAAATGGAGATTTTTACTTCTTCTCTTGTTTCCTTGATGACTGTTGTTCAAGCACCTGCTATATTCTAAGCATATAAGCCAGACAAAGTCCATTGGGGTGAGCAAGATAAAGTCATTGCTCAAAAGGAGCCTAAACTTTCTAGTAGGGACAGACAGGAATGGAGAGTGCGTGTCATGGATTCACTGTGAGTGATGGGCTCCCTTTAGGGAGCGTTGTTTAGGCATCACCCTCATCAAAGGCCCAAATCTGTGATGCCATGCAGTATTGGACTCGAACCTCCAGAAAGAAACTAAGACTCTCTTTGCTTCAAAACCATGAAGCCAGCATAAGGAGCCAGCTATGCAGACATGGGAGAGGCAACATCCCCTGGGGAAGGCAGAGAGACAAACAGCATGTTTCAGGGAGCAGCAAGGATGGTGGCATGGCTGGAGCAGGGAGTGTGAGGTGGGTGAGGAAAAAAGGGGGGGCCAGGAAAATCCAGGTCCTGCCAGCCTTGGAAACTGCTTTAGGGGCTTGGGAGTTCCCATCTAGGGCTCTGAGGATTTGAAAGGGTGAGGTCAGACGGGAGGTGTAAGGGGGTGAATGTGGGGCAGGAAGCAGGAGGGGCCAGGGCAAAATCTGGGACTAAACTGAGTGAGCACTTGGGAGTTGTTTCTGGGAGACAGATGAAGACATGGTGAAGACAACCCAAACCAGGTACATTTTGAAGGCAGAAACTCCAGAACTTGTTGTAGCACTTAAAGAGAGGCCAAAGACGACCTGGCAGCTTAGAATCAGGAACTAGGGAGGATGAACCTCACACCCCCAAACAATTCCAAATGCTGAAGAAAGCTTAGCTCGACCTGTAGCTCCCAAAGACAAGGCTCAGCCCAAAGACAAGGCTCAGCCCAAAGACAGACAAGGCTCAGCCCAAAGACAAGGCTCACCCCAAAGACAAGGCTCATCCCAAAGACAAGGCTCACCCCAAAGACAAGGCTCATCCCAAAGACAAGGCTCAAACCTGGGCTGCAGTTGGCCATAAAATAGAGGCTGGGTTGTGCCAGAAAGAATCCAACATTATCTGGGATAGAGCTAAGACTAACACCTGAGAGACATCACATTCAGGTGAGGAAAGGACCTTGTGAGGTCATGGGCAATGCCTAAGGTAACACCAGCCACAGCCACAACACCATCGTCACTGCCATGATAGGTAATGTTTAGGCAGAGTCACTCTGGGTTCTGCACCCTGCTCCAAGTACATTACACATGTTAGCTTATTTAATTCATTCTTGTAACTGATGAGGTTGAAGTATCTTTATGAAGCAGATATGGTAGGACACACCTTTAATCCCAGCAATCGGAAGGCAGAGGCAAGCAGATCTCTGTGAATTCAAAGCCAGCCTGGTCTACATAGGGAGTTCCAGGACAGCCAGGACTCTAAGGAGAGACCCTGTTTCAAAAGAAAAAGAAAACAAGAAAAGAAAAACAACGACTAAAAATACCATTGTGGATATCATTATCTCTACCTCACAGAGGGAGGAAGTGAAGCCAAGCGAACAACTTGCCAAGACCACAGAGCTGATAGTTGTATGGCTGGGATTCGAATCCCAGCATTCCTGTGTTCTTAAAGGAATAAAGATCAAATGTAGCCAATCGTTAGCCGTCATGAGCAGTGTGGCTACCCACAAGTCATTGCGAGCCACACACTAAGCCGTCAAGACCCACATGGAGAATGATCTACCACTCTTTTAGTTTCTAATGAGTGAGTTTATAGAGTACAGAACATTGGGCTGAATGAGCAAAAGAACTCCTTCATTTCTCCAGCTAAGGGAGAAGAGTACTAGCCCATAGGGGGCTTGAGAGTTAGTTCTCCAGCCAAGACCTGGGTCATCATTCTGCAGGAGCAGCAGAGGACAGTCAGCCTAAGCAGCTGGAGGGAAAGTGGCCCACCTCTCACTGAGACTCAGGCATCCTTTATAAATTATTTCTAGGGTTACTTTGACCTCAGCCAAGCAAGGGACAAAGGCTTTAACGTTAATGCCAAAGATAGGTTGTCTGATGGTAAGAAGTTTAGCCTATTAGACCAATCACCTTCAATGACCACAAACCAGTACTATGGTCAGGATGCATGTTGGCTTAGAAGCTGTCACCTCCTGGAGATTGTTTGAGATAAACACTCTGCTTAAGCAGAACCTTCTTGCTGATTGCTGGGCTCATGTGACCTGAGTAGGTGCTAGGTCACACTAAAGGCAGGGTGTAGGGATTTCAGTTGGCCT
Source organism: Rhynchomys soricoides (assembly GCA_019843965.1). Lineage (NCBI taxonomy): Eukaryota > Metazoa > Chordata > Mammalia > Rodentia > Muridae > Rhynchomys > Rhynchomys soricoides. The sequence goes on from JADRCH010000062.1 coordinate 4,371,921, forward strand.
ATCTTATCTTCTCTAACAAGAATTAGATGTCACTACCGCTCAACTGATGGGGTCACTCAGATGATGCCCCTCTGTTATTAAAAAATACATCTTCATCAACACAGTGCATGGTGTCATATGCACACAATGCTCTAGTCCCAGGATAGAGAAGGTAGAAGGAGTTCGAGGCTGGCCCAAGCTATATGAAGCCTTCCTTGACCAAAAAAAAAAAAAAAAAAAAAAAAAAGACGAGAAGAAAGGAGAAATGTATTTTTTTTCAAGCCTTGAAAATGAGGTTTAATACATATCAAAAATTTGCCAAGGTGGTCTCAAGTCATTAAGACATAATCAAAAAACAAGAGGCAGTCAGCAGTCCATATTTTGTTTATCAACTCAAACTTGATACTCACACATTCTAACTAGCTCTACTGTATGTAGGCCATGCTTCTAAGATCTATGAGACTAACTGCCCCATATAATCAGAATGCCTAAAGACACCCGATCTATGAGCTTGGTAGATGTTACTAACGTTTAGATGTGTTAGTTCCCTCTATGTTACCATGGTTTCCTCTTTGGTGGATTCTCTTTTTCTTCTCATAAAATTTGGTGGGGTTTTTTTTTTTGGGGGTGTGTGTGTTTTGGATCTGGTTTCAGTTTATCTCATCAAGGTTGGTGTGATTGTTGATGCAAACTTGACAGAATCTAGAATTAACCAGAAGACAAGCCTCCGGGCATACCTGTGAAGGATTATGTGGCCTCTGATATGGGACATTATCTTGATTAGGTTAATTGAACTTGGGGAGACCTGCCCATTGTGGGCAGCACCATTCCCTAGGCTGGGATCATGAACTGTATAAAAATCGAAAGCAAACTGAGCCTGGATATTCATCACTGCTCCCTGAGTGTATGGATGCAATAGGTAATCCTTGCTACTACCAGCTTGTCTTTCCTACATAATGGACTCTGTCTCTCTGGTGTTATAAACCAGAATAAATCCTTAACTTTCTTTTGCAAGATATTTTGTCGCTATAAAGAGAAGGTAAGAAAGTAGCTAAGGTGGTGCGTAGTGAGGTATCAAGAGGGAGAAACTTGAAACATTTAATTAATGTATATGGATACACTGTTTCTGTCTTCAGACACACCAGAAGAGGGAACCAGATCCCATTCCAGATGGTTGTGAGCCACCATGTGGTTGCTGGGAATTGAACTCAGGACTTCTGGAAGAGCATTCAGTGCTCTTAACTGCTGAGCCATCTCTCTAGCCCCAGTATTTCTATTGTATCCTATTTGGGAGGGGGGGGGAGAGTGACACATGTGAGGGAGCATACGAGTTCAAGTCAACCTGTGGGATTCAGTTCTCTCCTTCCACCATCTGGAACACAGGGATTAAATTCAGGCCGTCAGGATTGCCAGCCTTTTCCTGCTGAGCCACCTTACCATTCAGTATTTCTTTTCATTCTAAGGAACTTGCAAATACAGAGACTCACCCAGCAAGACCAGCCACACAGAAGTCTAAACATCGCAATGAATGTCTATGCAATCAGAAGTGTCATGTGGAAGCCATGAGGCTTCACTTTTGCATTTTATGCTTTACACTGTCAATGATAGTATAATGTGCTACATACACTGTCACTTATAAGTATGTTTTATACCAGTGAAAAGCGGACCTCCAGCTTGGCTGTGGAACGCCCTTGAATGTGAGAACATGTGAATGGCATGTGCAGTCAGCACTCTGTCCCGCTCTCGATTGCAGAGTATCTTTTCTCCAGAGTCCGTTTCCTGAGTTAGGAAGGTGCCATTGAGAAAGTGGCTACCCCTCCAGCTTGAGTCTCCAGATGAGAACTATTTGCTTAAATCTTTACTCTGGGTTGCTTCTGGGACAACCCAGTAAACAAGATTGGCCACATCGTAAATCTTTGTAGAAGTTTCTCCTCAATAGAAATCTACTACAATATACTGTGCACCAAACAAACCAAAACAACCAAATAAACAAAACAAAACAAAACCCAACTAACTCTTCCTAGACTGAATTAGATGTCTTAGATGCTTACACTCCCACCTCACACCCTATATGATGTAGGCTCGGACAACAAGAAATACCTCATAATCCTACAGACTCCACAGGGTCTTTAATGAGTCTGTACCTTTCTCCTGGTACTAAGGATGTGATCAGTCAGCCTCGCTCCGTAAGAGTGATTTTTTAATGGCTCTGTGTCCAGAATTTCCTTAGATTTCATTTCAGCTATTTATTTATGACAATTTTTTTCTCTTTTTCATAGGCACATGACAAGATGACCTTCCCGGGATCCTTTGCAGGTGAGCATTACCACACAACTGGGCTGTTCTCATAGGTCCACTATAGAAAATTTGTAAAGTTGTAAACAAAAGCTACAAAAAACAAAAAACCATGACAACAAAAACCAGACCTACCATGAAAATGAGAAAATCTATAGAATTTGAAAATTCATGAGTTTTCTTAAGCAAATCAAGGAATCAACAGTACCGGATAATTAAATTAGAATGGAGGAATGCCTTTCTAAGTAGACACTAGGATCTTGACTTTTTAGCCTTGGATGAAGCGCTGGAACAGAGAGGTAGAGAGAGAAGGAGCGAGAGAGATAACGAGGGAGGAAACATTTAGAGTAGACAAGAAGAGATGAAGCAATTAAAAATGTCTATTTTTATGAGTATGAGTGTCCACCTGTAGACATGTGGCCTGTGTAGACTGTGTCTGTACACAGTGTGCGTGCAAAGCTCACAGAGGTGTGAGCTGCCATATGGGCGCTGGGAACTGAACTCTGGTCCTCTGCAAGAACAGACAGTGCTCTTAACCACCGAACCCTCTCTCCAGCCACGGCAGTGTTTTCTTACTCGTGCTCTTTGTTCATGCTCTTAAGTTAGCTCAGGCCTCCATCAACAGAATGGATACTTTGTTTTCAGTAAAAGGCAATTGATACAAGTAAGAAGAACATGAACGCCTCTCATAAGCTTTACCCCAGGATAGGAAAAGACAGTTTCAGACAGCTAAATACACACTTACACAGTGAGCTAAACACACACTTACACAGTGAGCTAAACACACACTTACACAGTGAGCTAAATACACATTTACACAGTGAGCTAAATACACACTTACACAGTGAGCTAAACACACACTTACACTGTAAGCTAAATACACACACAGTAAGCTAAACACACTAAATACACACTTACACTGTAAGATAAATACACACTTACACTGTAAGCTAAATACACACTTATACTGTAAGCTAACCACACTAAATACACAGTTACACAGTAAGCTAAACACACTA
>JADRCH010000062.1:4383216-4406309 GCA_019843965.1 Rhynchomys soricoides
TGTGTGTCTCTGTGTGTCTCTGTGTTTGTGTGTGTCTGTGTGTGTGTGTCTGTGTGTGTCTCTGCGTATCTGTGTATAAGTCTGTGTATATGTATATATGTCTGTGTGTGTGTATGTGTGTGTCTCTGTGTTTCTCTCTGTGTGTCTGTATATGTGTCTGTGTGTGTATGTATGTGTCTCTATGTGTGTCTCTGTGTGTCTGTGTGTGTGTCTCTGTGTGTCTCTGCGTATCTGTGTATATGTATATGTGTCTGTGTCTGTGTGTGTCTCTATGTTTCTCTCTGTGTGTCTGTGTGTGTATGTATGTGTCTCTATGTGTGTTTCTGTGTGTGTCTGTGTGTGTCTCTATGTGTCTATATGTGTGTCTGTGTGTGTGTATGTGTCTGTATGTGTGTCTTTGTGTGTCTGTGTGTGTATCTGTGGGTCTCTGTGTGTGTCTGTGTGTGTCTGTGTGTGTGTGTTTCTCTGTGTATCTGTGTATATGTCTGTGTATATGTATATGTGTCTGTGTGTGTCTGTGTGTGTGTGTCTGTATGTGTGTGTCTGTGTCTGTGTGTCTGTGTGTATGTCTGTGTGTGTTCCTATGTGTGTATATGTGTGTGTGTGTGTGTCTGTGTTGGGTGGGTCCTCGCATCCGATTGTGTATGTATTTATATATCCACTTACTATGTATACACAAGTGCCTGCATAGAATATTTTATTTGCATGTGTCTATGGAGATCAGAGAGCATCAAGCCCTGGAAGAGGCTGTGAGCCACTTGGTGTGGGTGCTAGGAACTAGGTCTACTTGATGTGGATGCTAAAAACTAGGTCCACTGCAAGATCAGTGAGCATTCTCCATTGCTGAGCCATCTCTTCAGGCCCCCATGGCTTTATTTTGTCTTCTTCTAATGACTAAGTGATATTATCTTTTGACATAATTATTGAATATTCATATAGCTCCTCTCTGGTGACATGTCTAAGCATTTGCCCACTATCACACCTGCTATTTTATACTTAATGTATAATCAGATGACTAAATCAGATGTGGATCTCAGTTATTCTCTATGCTACTACAGGAGGATAACAGAAGAGAATAAACCAACTCATAGCAAAGGTGTTCCTGAAACAAACTCCACAGTAGCAGCTTTTGAGGATAAATCAGAATCAATTCCTGCACTCACTTGCTCACTCGTAGCTGAGTTATTTTTGTCTTTTAAAGCAAGGTTGTGGGCAGGCTCTTGGTGCATTCTGGGTAAGGACCATTGCCAGAGCTGTGCATCCCAGCTAGCGGTGTTCATTCTGCAGACTCCTATTTTTCATCACACTTTGTTTTGGAGAGCCAAGGTCGGTTTTTATGAAGTCTAAGCCATCTTTTCTTCCCTCTCAGCTTCTGAAACCCCAGGTCACAGACAACTAAATGAATTTCAAAGACCTATGGCCATGGTAGATGGCCAACACTAATTCCAAGTCAAGTAGGCAAGGACTCCAGTGCTTCTGGATGGGCTCGCCTGTGCTGCTGTGCAGATTCTGAATGCACATATGTGCCCTGGGCACTTGTGCATGCTGCTAACCCATGCAATGCCAACCAACCAGCCATGCCCAAAATACCTCTGCTTGGGTTGGGGACTTTTTTTTTGTTATGAGATGGAGGGGTTTTCTATGCATACAAATATTCCTGCTCTTATAGAAACATAATGGTAAGCAGGCATGGTTGAACTGCCTATAGTCTTATCACTTGGGAGGTAGAGGCAGGAAGATCAGGAGTTCAAGGCCAGCTTTGACTATAAAGTGAATCGGAGGCCAGATTGGGCTACTCGATCTTATTTCAAATCATATGAGCAATAAAAATAATAGTTTATTAAATAGTGGCTTATTTGTGGGTAACAAAGACTTAACATTTTCCTAACATTGCTCCTCAGCATTTAAATAACAAATTAGTATATTAGGGATGGTGTTGTGTTAAATGTTTGGCTTAGAAATTGATGTTTGGATTACCACTTGAATTTCCTAAAACTTACTAAAGAAAATCTGGCTTGGTATGAAGTTTCTAGAACTGCAATTTTACACTACATATTTAAGTGAAATAGTGTCCTTCAGTATTGACAATGATCAAATAAAAATACAGGCAAACACGGAAGTGGTACATCCTGCAGTATCAAGTATTCAGCTGATTTAATTTTCATGTAAAAACAAACACATTGATCTCATGAATATGAAAATTTGCCTCTTGCTTTTAATAAGTGTTGAAATGGCATGTAGACCCAACAATGGTTTTGAAATAAATGTGTTATTTACTGTCAGTAAAGTTTTGTTCGTGTAGGGTTGTTTGTTTGTTTGTTTGTTTCAAATCGTTTCTTTTTTCTTTTTTTTAATCTATGTACCTGAGTTGCCATAAATATTTCTCAGGTGAAAAGAATCCCAAGGCAGAGAAGGTTTAAAAAGCTTTGACCTCAGAGACTTGCTCAAGAATCCAAGCTCTGCTTTCAGGAAAGCCATCTCAGATGGCTGGCAGGCGTCTACAGTAGGGCCGCGTCAAGAGCAGCAGCTCATCCATCCTGTCTCCTGTCTGGCCTCAGCCTCCCAGTCAATCAAAGGGGTTTATTGGATTTTGTGAATGTACTCATGTCTCCTCACCTGCAGTGATGACTCCGTGTTCTGACTGTGACAGATAATGCCTTGTCCCCCCTCCCTCTGCAGATAAAGGTCCCAGAGCACACCTTATATAATGGCTCTCGTGGGGGCACGAGCATGCCTTCCATTCTGTCAGCTTGATATCTATTATTTCAACCAATAACTGGGAATGTCTGTGCCACTCCTCTTAGGGCTAGTGATCCTCTCTGCTCAGCATAAGCAACTTGCTATACTTAGTGTTGATATACGGGGGGAGGGGGGGCCTCCTGATGCATCACGCCACAATGGGCTTCATTTGGGCGTCTAGAAAACACAGCCTTCAATTGTAAGCCCATGAAATGCAATACCATAATTACAGTTTCTAGGCACCTCTAATGACCTATTAAGATGGATTTGTAGAGCAGGTAGACTATACAGCAAGAAGCAGGTGAGACTGAAGGCTCCAGGACTTTCTTTCCAAGGGGCAGAGACCCACTGGAAATAATCTACCACAGAGAAAAATCATAGAGGTAGATGAGATCTTATCACTGAGTACCATCACCATGGGGAAGCTCAATCCTGAAACATTTACATTTCCTGGACTAAATCACTGGGTGACTAGGGAAGAACATGTACCCATCTTATGGGAATGCCATCTGGTAAAATTACTGGAAAATAACTTGGCATTATCTTGTAAACTGATGTTCACTTATTACGTTGGTCTCAGCAAACTGAACATCTAACAACTGGATTCTAGTCATTTATTCTAGATAATACCACGTTGTGTACCAGGAAGTAAGTAACTGATGCTCTTGCAGAATACCTAGGTTAGAATCCCTGTACCCACATGGTGGCTCACAACCATCTGTAAACCAAGTTTTAGGGAGCCTTCTTCCGATGCACATTCACAGGTGTGTGCATGCTGTGCATACACACAGGCAGACAAAACATACATACGCATGAAATAAAAAAAACCAAAGAAGAAAATAATGTCCTCAACGTGGAAGTAACTGGAATTTTCATGTTCAGAAATACACATTGTAGCACAGTGTATTTATGCATGATGCCCCAGCACACAGTGGGGCATCATGCATAAATTACCTAGAGCGATGACCGTCAACATGGATGGACTTAGAAATGTCATTTTGAGCTGGGGGTGGAACATGTTTGTAATCCTAGAACTTGAAGAGGCAAATGCAGGAGGAACGCAGGTTCAAGAGAACCTGGGCTGCTACTGAGACCTTAACTAGAGAGTGGGTGGGGAGAAGGAGAACCAAGGAGCAGAGCAGGAGAAGGAACGCAGGAAAGGGAGGGAGATAGCATGAGAGAGAACGAGAGTGCAAAGGAAGACTGTGGGAAGACCCGTCCATAAATGGCTGTTGTCATGGTTTTGTTCGGTGCCGACCTCATTAGGTGACAGCCACATCCTTTACCCCAGCACTGGAAATGTGACCTTGTTTGGCAAATCGAATCTTTGAGGACTTAATAAAGGATCTGAGGCTGAGATCATCCTGGATCTAGGGTGAGACTTAGCTCTAATGATTAATGAAAAGCAAGAAGAAGTGGTTTGAGATACAGACATGGGGTCAAGGCCTCATGGAAACTGAGGCAGATGATGGAGTGATGCTACCTCCTACTTGCCAGAGAATTCCAGGAGCATCTAGCAGCAGCGGGAAGGAGGGACTCTCCCATAAAGCTGTTGGAGGAAGCTTGCTATTGCTGACACCTTGATTCTGGACTTTCAGCCCCTAGAAGTATCAGAGAGAGAGACAGAGACAGGCAGAGACAGACAGAGACAGACAGACAGACAGACACATACACACAGAGACAGAGAGAGAGAGACAGACAGAACTACAGAGAGAGACAGAGACAGGCAGAGACAGACAGAGACAGACAGACAGACACATACACACAGAGAGACAGAGAGAGACAGACACATAGAGAGAGAGAGAGAGAGAGAGAGAACCCAGTTTACTAGAACCTCTATAGCAGCCCTAGGAAGCAAGTAGCTTGGCTAAATGAACCATTTGTTGTCTGTTTGCTTGAGACAGGGTCTCACTATGTAGCTCTAGCTGACCTGGGACTCACTATGTAGACCAGGCTGGCCCGGAACTTATAGAGATCCGTCTGCCTCTGCCTCCCAAGTGCTGGGATTAAAGGCATACCTGGCTAAGTGATCCAATTTTGAGGGTTCACTTGCAGTCAAAACATACATGTGTGTTCTGTTACATTGTTATGGTTTGCATGTGAAGTGGCCTGCCGCTGCTGGTGCTGTTTGGGGACTGTGGAACCTTTCGGATGAGTGTCCTCACTGACAGACATAGAACCATAGGGGTGAGGTTTATGGCCAGGCCCTTGTCCAGCCCGACTCTCTCTGCTCTCTGTTCTGTAGATGTGTGAGGGAGGCAGTCCTGCTGAAAGTGCTGTCAGCCCAGGCTAGCCCGATTCGAACTGCCACGCCTTCCCTACCATGACAAACTGCACCGTGTCCTCTCAAACTGTGAGATAAACTCTCGGTTCATTCGGTTGTTCCTGCCTTGTATTTCATAACAACATAAAGAAAACATCACAAAACATGATTTTAAAAAAAAGTGCAACTTTAAAAACACATTTAAAAGCAAGGTTTCCTAAGCCTATCTCAAGCCCTGACCATAGAAGAATTTCATGGTGCCAACTCTCTTCTGTGTCTAGTGGCTGTACCAAGCATGTTTTAGAGAGTGTGATATCATTCCTCAAAGGAAAGAAATTTTGTTTTGCAGACAAGAAAACCGAGGTGAAGAATATCAAAATGTTCGCCTGTGGTACCACAGCAAATATGTTCAAAGCAGGAGCTCAAACGAGCGTCAGTGTGCAAAACCCAGACTTTTTTCACCATAGCAGAGAAAGACTCCAGGTCACATTTGGTTAGCTCAAGCTTGTTAATCTCAGATAGGACATGCCATCAGTGACAGCTCCAGCAACATAGGAAGCTCATACCTGATTATCTGGGACACTAGCTTTCCCTTCATAGCTTTGGAAACTTTTTTTGGGGGGGGGGGGTTCGAGACAGGGTTTCTCTGTGTAGCCCTGGCTGTCCTGGAACTCACTCTGTAGACCAGGCTGGCCTCGAACTCAGAAATCCACCTGCCTCTGCCTCCCAAGTGCTGGGATTAAAGGCATGTGCCACCACTGCCCCGCCCTTTGGAAACATTTAAGTCAACATTTTCACATGAAGTACACATTAACTAGGACTCGAGCCTTTTGGTGCATCCTGTCATGACCGATGTAAATCCCCATTAGTTAAACAAAGTGTACTAGTTAACTGAAGTGTGTGATTCACCCATCTCTCACTTCTTGATACCAACCATGGAGCTGGCACACACATAACTTCCCAGGAAGGACTCGTCTTTGTCTGGGAATGGCTAGATGGGAGGTGGGGTTCCTGAAGTCAATGGAGGGAGCAGCAGAGCGGTCAAACCAAAAGGAACCAACCCTGTGGGTAACCTGCAGGTCCCACATCTCAAGAGTCCCCTAGGTCCTGAGGACATCAGAATGGCTGGTTACACTTTTGGGGGTGTGCTCCTCTTTTCTTGTTCAGGAGTATTTACAAAGGAGTGGGAAAGAAAATGCAGGGCCATCTGATTCAACTTCATGGCTTGTCTTCCTTCTGGGGCTCAGCTTGACGCCATGTTCCCTTCCCACCCCTCTTTTTCCTATGAGAAAAGACATTTGTCAGACCCTGAGGCCAAGCCAGGATGCTGGGCTTGGGGGCGGAGCCACGCTCCTGTCATTGCAGCAGGTGCTGGCTTCCTTCCTCCCCTCCCCCACCCCCTTCAGCAATCGATCGGTGGGATGAAATTAATTGAGAAGGAGAGGTCAGCTTCCAAAGCTGTGTCTCAGCTTCCCCGTCACCAATCCTTGTGACTTAAATCTAAGAGGAAGAAAAGTGGCCTTGTGTGAGAATAGGTAGGTTTGCTGTAACCTCATGATTTGTACAATGCCACATTTTGTACATTTTGTACAAATGCCACAACTTCAGGATAACTTGTCTTAGTCAAATGCTGACTCTCCTCAGGTTCTACTTCACCATCAACAACAAACAATGGGTGCACCTCACTCTTCAGCTTACAATACCTCCTGTTTACATGTGATGCTTTGGTGAGGCTTCAGGTAAACAGTGTGAGCATTGCTTTTAGATAGACACAGACCAGAGGACCCAGTGGATAGAGTGGTAGAGCCCTCCTCAAATCTGGGCCTAGCTCCAGACAACGTACCTCCTCTTGAAGTCAAGTCACCTCTCTGATAAGGCCAAGAGCATCCCAAGGTATCTTTCCCAGTGTCTCACTTCCTCTTGGAAACAGTGTGTCGTGAGCCTGGAAAATACACTCAGCAGATGGTTGGTTCAGGAGTAAATCTAGGAATGCTAGATTTTCTCCACCACAAAAACAAATATTCTCCTCTACTGCTGCTACACACCAGAGTGGGGGTCAAGTACCGAAGTACTGTGAACCCAGTACCAGGAAGGGGTCTAGCAGCCAGAGGGCCTGCCCCTCCCTGCATAGCCAGCTGGAGGGTTTCCTATCTATCAAAGAGAGTCAGCTGAAGAAAACCACTTGTGGGCTAGTCTCAATCCTGCTTGCAAAGTCCTCCGTGTAAGCATGCCAGACTTGTCTCCCTTTAACTGAGATCTGGGTCATTTGGTTCAAAAGAACAGCTCAGGGCTCATCTTTAGCTGAGCTAAAAACATCTCTAGCTATAAACACAGGGCGGAGAGAATGGAGTGGAAACAGCTAAGTCCCATTGTACGTGTGTGTGTGTATGCTCTTTGTAGAAAGACTTTGAGTGTAGTGTTTGGACCTACTTGCCAATACTACCTACTTACTGGGCTTGGTTGAACGAACTAGCTGTGGTATGCAGAGCTGATTAGTCCTAAGATCATATAGCCACTGTTTTTTTTATCCCAGATGAACCAGAAATAAAAAAGGAAGCTTACAGAGCTGCCCAGCCTGCAGCCCAGGCCCCCACGCTGGGATGACTGTGGGTGCTGCCCAAGGCGAATCAGAAACTGACTGAAAACAGGTGGTGTTTGCAATTCTGCTTTTGTGATTCAGTTACCTTGTTCTCCGCTTGGGAAGTCCGAGCTGTCAAGGTTGTGTTGCATAGTGCGAGTGTGGGACACACCCGAAGGGCATGGTGGAACTCTCCTCTGAAACCTGTCTTCTCCCTTGCAGCAGAAGATTGCAGCCAAATTTCTGCTCCCTTAGTTTGTTACTATTGCACAGAACTGTCCCCATGAGCAGCCTCCCACGGAAAAGGAAGCTGGCCCGTAGTGGGGACTTTACTCTCCTCCCAGGGAAGACCAGAAGGGCCCCTGGGCCATCCTGAACACAACCCTGTAGCCCATCATTTCTATACTATGGGTCCAGGGTCCCTAAAACAGGTTTGGGTTTTTTTCATCCCATTTTCCTGTCTAGGTCTCACCTGCTCTCTGTCCTTCAAACACCACACCTAGGTGCTAAAATGCACATCTTTAAGTGTTTAAATCTTTCCACTGGCTCCAGAATAAAATTCCTGCCAGATAAAATTTCAGTCTGTCTTCCCTCTCTGGGTCCATCTTCCTTATGATCCGTTCTACCCCTGTATTATATTCTGGTAACTTCAGGCTTTGGGCTGGTCTTCCAGAGCTGGCTCTTGTGTGTTTCCAGCCAGGGTCCTGCAGCGAGAGCTCCCTAGCGGCTTTGGTCAGGCAAGAAAAATGCCTGCTGCTGCTCCAGCTCTCAACCAGCAGATCTGAAGCAGGCCCCCTGGGTCCCTGTACAGGACAGAGCAGCTGCCCCAGCCCTTCCTCCTTCAGGGCGGAGGATGAGAGGCTTGAACTACTGGCCAGGTCAAGCACAGTGAGCCTGAGGTCAGCGACTTGTGCTTCTGCTGCTTCACACAAAGGGAGCTTCTCTGCTTAATCCCCAGGGCTGCAGGGTAAACATTTAGAAAGAGAAGTTTATCCATAGAGGGCCGGCCTTTGTCTCTTTATCCCACTGAAAGATGGCCCAATGAAGGACTGTCCCAATTCGATGGGGAACAGGAAACAGCCACAGCCAGACCAATGCAGTGGCCTAAATAATGCAAGTGACCCAGCATTGTGAAGGGCTGAACCAACAGCCAGAGTAAGACACCCCACGCAGGGGTGAGGCACCCCACGCAGGGAGCCCTGCGCACAGCGTGTGAAGTCCTCCATTCGCTCTCACACAAGGGCTGGGAATTGTGCCCAGAACAATTTCCATGCCTTTATTTCTAAAAGCAAATATCCCCCAGGCTCCAGAGGACAGAGAGGGCTCTGTGCCCAGCCTCAGTTCCTGCCCAGCCCCCTCTCGAGCATGCTCCTCTCTTTCCAGTTAGTCTGTCTCCCAAACAAGTGCAGGACCCTTCCTTCACTGTGGGCACCTACTCTTCTTCGTCCTGAGTGCACATCAAGGGCGTTCAGATCTGCTTCTATCTTTTCAGCTTGGTAGAAGATCGTTATGATCTCTTCAGAGACATGAAGATTTACTACTTGGGAAGCTGGGGCACCAAGATCCCAGCTCTAAAAATAAAAGGGGGGTTTGTGGAAGGGTAGTTCAGTGGTTAAGAGCATCGCTGCCCTTGCAGAGGACCTGGGTTCAGGTCCCAGAAACCATGGCTGCTCACAACTATCTGTAACTCCAGTTCTGGGGTGTTTGACATCCTCTTCCAGCCAGCTTGGGCACATACCACACACATGGTATACATACATACCTACACGCAAAACATTCATCCACATAAAATAAATAAATCTTGAAAAAATAAATTGACCTTTTAAAAGACTTGTTTGAGAGACAGCAGATTATGTTCCTCCTGTCTGCGGTCACTGGGAAGAAGAGATTCTGCCTGTTCCTCCCTGGTCTCCCTCTTGGTGAAGGCCAGTACTGATCTGTGAATGTCAGAAGGAGATAGAACAGAACGGGGAGCAAGTTCCATATCCTGAGGGGTCTGTCAGCCAAAGTGAGTCACCTCTCTAAGCAAGCTCTGGTTGGCCTTGACTCGCCAACAAGAAGAGGAGTTCTGCAGAGAGCCCGTACCTCTTGTGCCTCCCTTTGAACCTCCAGGTAGCAAAGGTCCTATCTGGAATGAAGCAAGCCTGAGTCCAAGGCAATTTCTGTTATCAGCAGACTCCCCTCTGCACCCCTAGGCTACTTTGTCTTCTGTTTTTGGTAGCCCAAGTGCTGTTTGTTGTCTGGTCTTTCTGTTTGTTTTACTTGACTTATTCTTTTTTTTTTTTTTTTTTTAATAAGGTCTCATATAGCCCAAGTTGGCCTAGAACTTCTTAAGGAGCTAAGGCTGGCCTTGAACTCTTAAGTCTCTCCAGACTCCCGCCCATCACTGCAAGGGTTAGCCATTGACTGTGGTAGGTATACTCACAGCACAGAGAAGCCCAGAGGACACTTGACTCTACTCCAAAGTGCTGAGATCTCAGCCATCTGTCACCAGACCCAGCTTATTTTGAGAAAGGATCTCACTAAGCAGCCCATCGTAACCTCCAGCTCCTGGTTTTGATTTCCTTCTCTCCACTGTGCTACGGTTCCTGCTATGTATACCTGGCCTTGGCAGTTGTGGCTTCTAATTTGATAAAGCAAGGTCACCTAACAGAATAGCATCTGTGGACCGTCTGACAGCCTGGAGACCTGTATCCCAGTGCAGAGACACAAGGGGCCTCCAGAGCTGCTGTGTCAAGTCTATCTCTACTCTAAAACACTCACTTCTTAGCTTGCTGCAACAGTTGATTGGGTCTCCAGCCCAGTCAGTGTCCATTTATGCCTCATGGACCATATGACCATTAAAACGGTCCTTCGATTTACTTTGGAGTACTTGCCACTAGTTGGTTACTTTGTAGAGTGTGTAAAATAAGTCTTAGAGTCAATATCCCCTCAACAAGAGTCAGTGCCATATAATTCAACCAGACCCAAGCAGGTCAACTTGTAAATAAGACTTGTCACTTCAGGTGATTACATTCATTACAAGTGCTTACTGTAAGGCCACTGAGGAGTGTGGAGAGGCCACCTCTTGGCTTTCCCTTAACTCCACAGCCTCCTGAAGCGGCCCCTACTGTGGGTTTCGAGACATCTTCTTTCACAACTGTTTGGTGGTCCTAGGCTCCTCCAAGCACCCTGGAGCAGAGGGCACTTCCGAGGGCCTTCCCTGGGTTCCCCTTGGCTGCCTCACTGACAAGTAAGGAAATGACTTGTTACGGTTTCATCCATCTTTTCACTGGTATGTTGCCTGCCCCCTCTCCCTGCCGGTGACCCTAACTAGGCTGTCTCTGCCTCAGTTAAGTGGTCCCTAATTGCCAGGACCAAAGACCCGGGAGGCACCTGGCCGCCAGTGGCATGCTCACCTGCAGCGCTCTAAAATCTGGGTGGGCGGTGGACAGCGAAGCAGCTCCCACCCAGATGCAGGAGAGGCGGGAGGCCCAGCTTCCCACCTGTCAATCACTACCCAGCAGCTGCGCTCTGCGTAGCCGCTGCACACTGCTCCTCCGAGGGAGATAAACATCATCGGGAAATCCAATCCAGCGCCGCTTCAGTGATAAACAGATGTGCGGGGCGCCACAGCTCAGAAGATGACGCCCCCACCCCGCCCCACGAGCCCGCCCAGCCCTGCACCTGCCCCAGGCGACCGGGATGAGCCTCTTGGGAGACAGGCTGCGTCCCTCTAACTCCGAAAAAGGATCTCAAGAGCTGCGGGTGGAGTTGGGGTTAGAGCAGAAAGAAGCTGCATTTGTAACAAACTCAAGGACATTGGCATGAACTACCAGGGTTCGAATCCTAGCTTTGCACTGTTGGCCAGACAACAGCAACTCAAGATGGAGTGCTCATCGCCGGGTCCTGACTACTCAAAACCCCCTCTCTGAGCAGTTAAATCTGGACTGGTGTTAAAATGTACCACTCGGGGGCTGGAGAGATGGCAGTTAAGAGCACTAACTGCTCTTCTAGAGGTCTTGAGTTCAATTACCAGCAACTACATGGTGGCTCACAACCATCTATAATGGGATCTGATGCTCTCTTCTGGTGTGTCTGAAGACAGTTACGGTGTACTCATATAAATAAAAATAAATATTTTTTTTTTTAAAAAATGTACCACTCGCTCTTAGTCTGGGTATGGGCTAGATAAAACATTGAGACTGACAACGCCGTCGATGATACTGAAAAGCGAAACCATCTTGGGAGAGCGAGGCAGATAGAAGATGTGGGCGTGAGGAGAAATGTCTGGAAAGGATTCTTTCCTGCTCAGAATATCCCTCCCAAACTCGTTCATTTATTCCCCAGACACCGAGAAACACTATTGGCGTAGTCCAAAAGGACCTTGGTAAAGTTTATGGAAGCCCGAACGCTCCCTAAAGTCTAAAGATCCCTTTATTGGTGAGACAGTCATGTTTTCCCTGGCCCCACCGAACCGAACGGACTTTTTGCTTAAATATGAAGAGTTGATGTATCTCCCCGACTGTGCCTGTGGTGTTGCTGCTGCCAGATTTCTGTCCCCGAGGCCGGAAGTTTTCTTGCATGAGGCCAACTGGAAAGGAGGGCTGGGTTTAAGCTGGAAATGATGACCACTGGGCCACACTTGGGGCACACCAGCTGAATCTCCATCTGTTCTGTTCTCCCCCATCTCCCTCCCTCTTCCCCCTTTCTCTTTTTCCCTCCCTCCCTCTCCCCTCTCTCTTTTCCTGGCAGGTCTTTCTTCTCTGCTCTGAAGCCCAGAGGTTCCCACATCGCCTTCCATAGGATCAATATGTGGTGCTCCTCCTAAACCAGAAGTCTCTGCTGGTGAGGTTAGAAGATGCCTGACCCTAAGCAACAGCCATCCTTGGGTCTACCAAGGAAGCTAGTCAAGTCTCCGACCCTCCCCAAGGGGCCCTGCAGAGAGCACACTGGCTCGCTCTCCTCGCGGAAAAGAGTGCAGCGACACCCGTTGCGCACCCCAATTGCAAGTTGACTACTCCTGGTTCTTGCAGAAGTGTGATCCCACTCTATTTCCAGTATGGCGAGAGCTCTCCCTTTCATGCTAGCTTGATCATTACGCTAGCTAGGCCTTTGTGGACCTGAAAAGATCCGAGGCTTCTCGGGACACCTCCCACTGCACTGGTCCCGCCGCCGTCTCCTCCAGGCCCGAGGTGTGGCGTCCCCAGAGCTATTGCACCCTCCGGCCAGTCCTCAAGGCGCAGCAGCTGGAGTCCACGGCACAAGCTGTTGAACCCCTACCCCCACCCCAGTCCCTGCAGTCGCAGGCTCTGTTGGCCCCCACCCTCTTCCAGCCAACGTGAAAAAATGCATGCGGACCCTTTCCCTCTCTACTCGGAGGACGTTGGACTGGGAATAAAGTGCTATTGAGGCCGGAAGAGGCCGCCTCAGTGTGCAGAGCTTTGTGCGGTGTTTTCGGAGACATTTGCATCTGTTTGCGCTTGGGTAAACGGCGCTAATAGCTCGGCGGGCCGCAGAAAGCCAGAAGATTGTTCGGTGTCTCCCTCCCCCTCGGGCTCTGGCCAGGCGCTGACCGATCTGTGCGGCGCGCCACCGGTGCACAGCCGAGGATTGCCAACCCCGTCCGGTTCAAAGATTGGGCGCCCTCGCTCTCGGCCCACTTTTAAACAATTGCCTTTAACAATGCAATTTTAAGCAGAAAATCGTGTAACTAGATTAAGCCTACATGGCACTTTAAAAAAAAAAAAAAACCAAAAAAACAAAAACAGGGGGTTAGACGAGTCCGCGTCCACAGAGGAGTGCGGTGCCTAACAGGATAGAAAGTGTGAAATGCATGCAGAGGTGGAACGACCGGCAGGTGCCGGGCCTCCCTCCGCCGGCCCGGGCTGGACAGCTCGCCTCGCCCCTGTCCCGAGCTGCGAACCGGACGCAGCTCCCTAGGGAGCAGGCGTGTAGGGCTGGGGGCCCATCCCAGAGACCCCCGATGTGCTCTGCTCGCCCAGCCTGCAGGCTCAGCTCTCCTAGCGCTGCAGCATCCTGCCCACCCCTAGCGGGGAGGGCACAGGGCAAGGCTAGTGAGGACGGAACGCCCTCTCCACTCGCGAGACTGAGCCGACAGGCTCTTTTAATGGGATCGAAATCAAAGTCAGGCCTTAGAAAGCTCCATTGCTATGGTAGCAAAGTTCCCCCTGAAAGCGACAAAGCCCGGAGTCGCCCCCACCCCTTCCCAGGCCTTGCCCTAGGTCCCCTCCCCACCTCCTCCCCCACCCGGCGCTGCCTGGAGCCACGCTCGGAGCGCGCTCGGATGGGTTAATCACTGCAAAAACAAAGACATGAAAGGCTCTCCAATTGGAGAGCCCTCCACTGCCTCCTCCCGGGCCAGGGGGAGGGGAGCGCCGCACTGATGGAGTTTCCCCACCCAGCCTGAGAAGGCGCTTCGGCCTTCAGTCGGGTGGGAGTCCCATCCCACCATCCCCAGGCGATGCCGCCCACACAATCTGGCACCTCCCGGAGGACTGCTGGAGGTCGGCAGAGGAGATAGAGGGGATCAGGCGGTCTACCCAACCCCACCCACCGCCACAACCCCACAAAACAGAAACACAAAGCCCGAGGATTTTTCTTGGAGGCTTTATGGAAATGTTTGAAACTGAAAAAAAAAATTTTTCTACG
Source organism: Rhynchomys soricoides (assembly GCA_019843965.1). NCBI lineage: Eukaryota > Metazoa > Chordata > Mammalia > Rodentia > Muridae > Rhynchomys > Rhynchomys soricoides. The sequence continues at coordinate 4,397,448 of JADRCH010000062.1, forward strand.
AACTTAAAGAAAACCCACATAATTCAAATTAACTTAAGGAAATGCTTGTAGTGTAAGACTGTAGTAGGCAGATGTAAACCCACCCACTTCTAGAGTGCTATATAATTCAATGTAATGTGGGATCTAGACTATATATGTCTACACATATTTAATATGATGTGAGGCTTAAAGACTTAAATTACCTTAAAGGTTTCCTTTAAACCTCTCCCTGGAATTCAGGGGTCCAACTGTGGTGAGTTTATTCTGTGACTAGACTTTTGGGCTCCTGGCCTATGTTGGATTTGCTCCTTTCCAAGACCTCTAAGGAAGACCAGCAAAGCCCTAACGTCCTGGAGACTTTTAAGGGAGCAGGGCAGGGCCTTGCCTGTTCATAGACCATCAAGGGCCTATCTCCGGCTGGTGGTCCTCCCCTCAATTTCTACCTTCAGAGAGCATATGGCAAGAAGAGGATACAGCCAGGCATGTCTGGAGGAGGACCCAGGAGTATACCTGAAGTCTGAGGAGAATTTAAGCAAGCACAGAGAAGACTGCTGGCTTCTGGTCCTTGAGTCTGAGGACAGCCTGACCAACTCACAGGGCAATTAGATGTTGCTTTTTTGTTTTAAGCCTGTAGGGCCAGAACTATTCCAGTTCCCAGAATTACCTAAATCCAAGTCAGGCATTATCCAAGCCATTCTTTCTCTTCCTGTTACTCTCCATGTCAAGCAGAGCTTCCCCCCCCCCCCCTTCTCTCTCAAACCCCTTCTGAGAGTTCCTGATTCAGACTTTAGAGTCCTTGCTAGGCAGGGTGGTGCACATCTTTAATTCCAGCACTCATAGGCAGAAGCAGGCAGAGCTCTGAGTTCTTGAGGCTAGCCTGCTCTACACTGAGTTCTAGGACAGCCAGGGCTACACAGAGAAACACTATCTCTAAACCCAAAACCACCCCCCAAAGGACCTTGAGTCAAGGTGACTTGTGTTCTAAAGTCTCAGGATTCGAGAGCCCTCAGTTATTCCCGTGGTCAAGAATAAGGGACAGACAGTGGGTCTGGAGAGGTGGCTCAGCAGTTAAGAGCTGGATTTGATCTTGCAGAGGTCGCTGGTTTGGCTCCAGCACTCATGATAGCTTACAACCCGCTTGTTGTGCACATCCACATATGCAGGCAAAATATACATACAAAAGCAAATGTTTTAAGTTAAAGAATATTAGGTTTTTTCCTCTGAGGCCCAGCATCCTAGCGAGATATTAAAGCATCCCTGAAAAGCTTGGAGATCACTAAGCAGAAGGGAACTGTAGATAAGAAAGCCCCACTCCTGGCTTGGCTGATTCCTGTTGGGGGTCTTAACCTGGAAAAGGCACTGGCATCAGCTTTATTTCCCAGCTGGGACGATAGCACAGAGAGAGTCTGTCTTGGGTCACCCAGGGTAAGGCAGCTCTGTCATGGCAATGGCATCTAAACTGGGGTCCCCAGAATGACCCAGGGGAAAACATAGATAAGATCTGCAGAGGCTCCTCCTCTCTTCCCACTAGCCTCTCAGGGAGCAGCCATCTACCCTGCTGCCATATTCATCTCTGAGGTGAGAGGCAGCATCATAAGCCCTGCCTTCTTCCACTTAGTCTCAAGTCCTCCTGAAATAGACTGTCCCACTGGGCTAGGACCTAGGCCTCTCAGCTCAGAGTGGATGTGCAGACAAAGTAATAATAGCTCCTTCTGCCTCTAAGGTCTGTCTTTCTCTGAGTATCTGTATCTCCTATTCTTTCTTTCTTTCTTTTTTTTTTTTTAAGTTTTATTTATTTATTTCATGTATGTGAGTACACTGTTGCTGTCTTCAGACACACTAGAAGAGGGCATCGGATCATATTACAGATGGTTGTGAGCCACCATGTGGTCGTTGGGAATTGAACTCAGGACCTCTGGAAGAGCAGTCAGTGCTCTTAGCCACTGAGCCAACTCTCCAGCCCTATCTCCTATTCTTTCTCCTATATAGAACACTGGCATGGACCTCTGAGCTTTTGGGCCCAGGCACAAGATCTGGGTCATTTCAAGACTCTGATTCTGGGACTGGAGAGATGGCTCAGTGGTTGAGAGCACTGACTGCTCTTCCAGAGGTCCTGAGTTCAATTCCCGGCAACCACATGGTAGTTCACAACCATCTGTAATGGGATCCGATGCTCTCTTCTGGTGTGTCTGAAGACAGCTACAGTGTACTACTCATATGCATAAAATAACTTTTTTTAAAAAAGAATCTGACTCCAGGACTTGGATCCAATCCAAGATTGAATCTAAGAACAGACCTGCCTCCAAGCCTGGGGTAGGAGCACCCCTGCTCTAAGGGACTATTGATAGGAACAAATGCTATAGACTATAAACTGCTGACCCCTGCATTTGAAGAAAAAATGTCTGTGATTACTATAGTTTCTCAGTAGAGCCCTCATCCCCTCCAGGGCTGGGAGAATGTGGCAGAGACCTCTCCTCAGCCAGCAAACACTGTAGTCAATGTTTCTTCTTGGTACAGCATCTGTCAAGCTTTTCATGTGGGGGACAAGATTTCACTCTATAGTCCAGGCTGGCCTGGAATTCACTATGTACCACAGGATTCCTCAACTCACGGCAATTCTCCTGAGGTTACAGAATATGCCTCTCCCCAACACCCCCACCCCCCACCCCCCAGCCTGCTAGTTAAGCGTTTGTTGTGTTTCAGACACTCTACCGAGTAGGCTTATCTCACCGATGCATCAGTATGAGTCCAATAGATGCAGGGCCAGCAGACAGGCACAGGGAAGCTAAAACAGCCTGCATGAGTCAGACAATCCAGCCTGGGATTGTTTCTCATTCATCCTGATTCCAGAACCATGCTTTCCAGCCCCAGGGAGTGCTTGGTCATGGTAGTGGGGATATCTGGTGCCCTTTCCTCCTGGCCAGCTGCCCCCCTCTAACTTGCTTAGATAAGAAAAGGCAATCTTCTTCGAGAGTCTCTGGCCTTAACCCAAGCACCTGGGAGTGGTGGCTTGAATATCTCTCTGCATAGAAGCAGAGACCTCTGAAGATGGAGGGAGGATGTGTGAATAATTTGTCACCCAATATCTTTTTCCACCAGCCCTTGTCCCTAGGATGTTCATCAAAGTACGAGCACCCACAGGTTCCACGTATCCCTTCTGTGCAAGCTACACAGCTGGCGAACATGGGGAAGACAGCATCCTGACTGGCTCCTGTTAGCCCTTCCATTGGCCTAAGGCAGGGAGGAAGAATCCCCTGCCCTCTGCCTTAGTTTACCTTCTATTGTGGTAAAGACATGGCCAAAAGAGGGGAGGGGAGGAGGGTCACTGTATCTCACAGTCCTTTACTGAGAGAAGTCAAGGCAGGAACCTGGAGGCAGGAGCTAAAACAGGGGTCATTGGGGGAATGCTTCCATGGCTCAGGGCGCTGGGCCCTTCTTCATCAATCTTTAATCAAGAAAATGCTTCCACAGATGTGTCAACAGACCAATTTGATGGCACTGTCTCAGTTGAGCTTTCTTCATCCCAAATGATTCTAGCCTTTGTCCAGTTGACAGAAAGCTAACCAGCATGCACTCCTGTTCCTATTGGGAGCTCCCGTCTCTGTGTTGACCTTGATCGGGCTTCATGAATCGGGCAGCTCAGAGCCAAGCATCCAACACTGTAGCCTCTCTGGAAGTAGAGAGGAAAATGGGGGTAAGGCTAAGCTTGGGGAGCACGCTCCTCCACACTCCACAGCCCCTAGCCACAGACCTGCAAGATCTATCCTGATCACCTGGATCTTCCCAGGAATACGATGTGACAGACCCCCTCAGGTATCCTTGCAGTGGGGGAGGGAGGAGATCCTTCTCTGTCTTGTCTATCTGAACTCTCACTCACTGCCCAGGAGCAGAAGAGCATGGAAGGGCTCAGGCTGTTTGTCGCCAGTCAGCCCAAGCTTGTTGTTGGACATAAGAGGAACCTGTGGCTCTGAGAGGCGATAAGTGACTTCAAACCAGAGCTGGCATTAAAGCAAGAAGCTGGGGTACAGCCCTCCATGCCAGGAGGACAGTATGTCCTTAGTAAATGGCTGATGACCACAGCTTGTGGGTGCTCTGCTGAGCTATCATTCAGGATGGAGCTTATGAAATACTTGTCTTGGGGCTGACAGGTAATCTTCAGAGGTGAAGGCTTAACCCCTCTTAACCTTTGACCTCTTGCCATTGCTCATCTCCTGGCTTCTTCTCCAGGCAAAGTAAGTGTACAAATCCTATCTCGTTCTGCCCAGAAGCCACCTGGGCCAAGAGACCCAGGAGAGCCCCTCCCTGCCCCCCCCCCCCCCCCCCCCCCCCCCCCCCCCCCCAATGGATGGCTCTTGCTCAAGTGAAAGGAGCCTCAGAAAAGAGTCACTGTCACCTCAAGTAGGACAACAGCTGCAGGAGGGAAAACCAGGGCCAGGCTTGGGCTTCCACAAGGGAGTCTTCTGCAAAGTCACTGGATTCAAGCCATTGACTGCTAATGTGCAAGCCATTCCCCAAACCAAGAAAAATCACCCACATCCTCACATCCCACCACCCTGCATGGCTGGAAGGGGCAGCCTCCTGCTGCAGCAGCTTAAAGCCAGCAAGCAAGCTCTCAGAGCTGGGGACTTCCCTACTTGAAAGAACAACAGCCCTCAAGTGCAGACTGGAGTCCTATTTCAATGGCCCCCTTGTTATGCTAATGAAAGAATCCTCTCTGCTCCTCTCTAAAAGTCCTCCCTATGCCTAGGCATGCAAGTGTGTAAGGCCCTTGTGTCTGTGTGTGCAAGCGTGTAAGGGTCAACAGGGATCTTGGAAACAGAAGGCATGTGCTGGGGGGGAGGGTGTGTTCTGGCCTCTTGCTGATTTAGATGTCCTTGTAAGGGGCACCTACCCTTTCAGAAGGACCCCAAGAATAGAGCTGCCAGGCAGGCAAAAATCTTTCCCACTTTACAGGATGTATCACTGGAGAGGCAGCTCAAACCTCAGCGAATAAAACAAGTCCCTCAAGTCAGACCAACCTCACTCCTTTGTCCAGTAGAGAGAACTAGGAGACCACTTGGCACGGGGCCTGCCACATAGCAAAGGACCTCTTTGCAGAAGCTTCTCAGAACTCAGAACACAGGGGGTGAGGCAGGCTTAGAACAGTGGCCCTGGGAGCCCCACCCCCACCCCAGTGCAAAGCCAGCTGCTGCTGGCTTTCTATGGATAGGAGCCTAACGTAGGCTGCCTCCTCCTGTGAGTCACAGCTCACTGGAGGCCTAGGTGTGCATGGCAGACCTCTCATGTTATAGGTCCTACAGTGACTCTGTTCTCCACACTTCAGTCTCATCTGTCCAATGGGCATGGCAACCTTCCTCACAGACATGGCTACACATACATCAGGAAGCTCCGTCCAGTGCCAGGTTCTTGGACAAAGGTTTGTTCAATGTTAGCTTACACTCATATGGCCATCCTTCTTTGCTGTTTGTCCAGCCTGCTGAGAGTCCTGGTGGAGGAGACCCTCCAAAGGAAGGCCCCAAAGGAGTCCAGAGAATTGGGACCTTGCTGGCATCCTCCTAGAAGACCATTGAAAAAGCCCCCCCTCCCCAACCTAGTGTTTTCCCACCTCATGTCTACCCTCCATAACTGTCTTCCCACAGGACTATGGGGGCGGGGGGATAATGGTTCCTTTCTTAGTAACTACACTCAATGAGGAGATTAAGAAGAACCGTCTGACAGTGGGGCGTCACCTGTGCCCCCGCCCCACTCTTTACCTTTGAGGCCACACAGGGGCAGGATGGTTTCACAGAGTGAAGAGATGGCTGTTGCCTTGGGGAAGAGAAAGCTCTCGAGAGCAGGCCACTGATCTCAAAGGGAGATAATGGGATTTTCTGGGATTCACACTGATCCTTTAAGGAGAAAGGCCTCTGCTTGCCTTTTTCAAGCCACCAAACAAGGAACTAAAACCTCTTTCAGTCCCGGAGTCCTTTCTGAAGTCCTCATTATCCCCAGGGGCACGGGGAGAACAGCCCTGGTGTCTCTCCCACCATGCTGAGAGCTTTCCTTCAGCTACAGGCCTCCCTGGTTTCCCAGTATGCCACTAGGCCACAGGCATTGGCAATTGACCCTCAGTTCCTAGCTGGCCTGAGAGGCCTGTGCCCTTCACCTGCCTGGGGATGTGCTTCCCCACACACAGCTTAGACCAAGGATAATGACTCTGAGGGTGACAACAGCCACAGTAGTCACCCCGGACAGTCACAAATAGTAACTGCTATTTGTTCCGGAGCAGCAAAGCAGGCTCTGTTTCCCTCTCCACCTGACCTCAGCTCTGGGGATCTGGAGGCAAAATCAGGCCTGGCCCTGAAGAGCTGGCCACACCTCCAAATTCCAAGTGACAAATCCAGATATCACCCATTACTGCCCTACCCCCCAAAACCTCACAGACACTCACTCACACAAGGCCAGCCATGCTTGCCTGGTCCCATATCCATCTAAACTTAGGCCCCAGACTTCTGTCTGGCCCAGTTCTTCAGTCACCTCTGTTACCCTTGCTCTCCAACCATGGGCACCCATGCCCAAATCAAGTGACTAATTCCATCTTCCCTCCACTGTCCTCTCTCTCCATCCTCAGCCCAGCAGCCAGAGAGGCTTCCTTCTCTTTCCCCTCCCTTCCCCACTCCTCTATGATTTCAGATTTTACTTCCTAACATGTCGGGGCTCCCGCTGCCCCTGAGGATGTGACTTACTGGTCCCCCATGTATCAGCTGTCAGCAGCACCCCATCCACACGACAAGCAGACACTTAAGTGAATACACACGCATGCTTCTGGACTACAGCCCTTTGACTATACACTTCCCTCAGTCTCGCCTTTTCCTCCGCTGTGAACTATCAGCTCTGATCCATTTTTTAAAAATTATTTTTATATTTATTTATTTTATGTGTATGAATATTTTGCCTACTTGTATGTATGTGTACCATGTATGTGCCTGGTACCCAGGAAGGTAAAAAGAGGGTGCCAAATGCCCTGGAACTGTAGTTATGGACAGTTGTAAGCCACCATATGGGTTCTAGGAATCGAACCTGGGTCCTCTGCAAGAACAACAAGTGCTATTAACCTCTGAGCCATCTCTCTAGGCCCCAAATCATCCTTATTGAGATTTATTCGTTTTATTTTATGTGTGACTGTTTTGCCTGCATGTGTGTATGTGTATGCGTGGTCCGTGTCTTGGAAGGTCAGACAGTGGATCCCTTGGAACTAGAGTTAAGAATGTCTGTGGACCACTGTGTGGGTGCTGGGAAGCAAATCCAGGTTTTCTGCAAGAGCAAGTGTTCTTGAACTATTGACCCATCTCTAAAGCCTCACCCATCTATCTTTTAAGATATCTAGGGTAGCTGGATGTTGAGATGCATTCCTTTAATCTTAGCACAAGGCAAAGGTAGACAGATCTTTGTGAGTTTGGGGCCAACCTGGTTTTCATAGTAAGTTCCAGGGCCAGCCAGGGCTACACAGTGAGACCCTATCTCAAAACAAACAACCAACAACAACAACAAACTCCCCATGAGACCACCACCACCATCAACAACACTTCTAAGATGCCACATCCTCCAGGGAAGTCGCCAGTTACCACCAGCACTTTGTGTTAGTGTTTTAGGTGTCTATGGCAGAGGCTGCTGGTTGTCTACTCTTTAGCAGTAACAGAATTTATAGCTGGGTAAATTGTCAAGAGAGGAGCTACATTATCCAGTCTCTGCTGTGGCTCTGTTCTGACCAATGCACTATAAACAAAAGGGGATGCTTGCAGCTACTTCCAGGAAACCCTTCAGAGGGTCACAGCCTGGTCTCTGCCTCTTCTCCATCTCTTCTTTCACCCTGCCATGGGATCAGTGCCACTGGCTTAGATGATGAGGGAAAGTCACAGGCTAGGAATGGCGGAAACTTGGTCCTGTGGGTCTCATGAAGCAGAGAGGCCATGATTCTTATTTGTTTGTTTGTTTATGTATATGAGTGCTTTGTCTTCATGCACACCAGAGGAGGCCATCAGATCACATTACAAATGGTTGTAAGCCACCTAGCAGTTGCTGGGAACTGAACTCAGGACCTCTGGAAGAGAAGCCAGTGATCTTAACCACTGAGACATTTCTTCAGCCCCGAAACCATGTTTCTTACATTAAGAAACCCTGAAGAAAATGATCAAATGTCACCCTTTGCAAAGAACATTTGTTTGGGGAATTTTTTTCCCTCCAAATCGTATATTTTCTCTGTATCCCGAGTATGATTCTATAACTGAGCCTATCACATTATGTCATGTTACTTTTAATGGGTCTGCTTGTCTGGGAAACTGAGAACTGTCTGAGGGATTGTCTAAGTCAACATTGTATCCAAAGAGCCTTGAGCAGGGTAGGCATTTAATTATGGATGGAAGAACTATGGATGTACCACCATTTTAATAGGCAAATTTGAGACTGATGTACAGATGGGAATTCTAAGGACAGTTTTGAGACATTAAGGTACCAGCCAGGATCTGCACACTGGCCTTGCTTTCCGGCATGCATAGACATTACTTCTGGTACCTTTGCCACAAATAGCATTCCTTGCCTCAAGCCATCCCCTGCCACACACACTACCCAGCTCGTGCCATCAGGGCTATGGGGCTTGGGTCACTCAAAGGGAGAGTTGGTTCTCCCAATATAATATAACTTCAGCCAAAGAAAGACAGAGCCAGACAAAGCATTCTTCTCTCCTCCAGACTATGAAGTTCTCACGGCCTTTGCCAAAGCCTTGCAGAGTGGGTGACTGACCATGCAGGGCACTTATAACATTCTCCTGATATCCATTCTCTCCCATATCCACCCTTTCCATTTTCTCCTGTCTTCCTGGGATAGGATGCTCCATACAGTATTAGC
>JADRCH010000062.1:4414216-4453225 GCA_019843965.1 Rhynchomys soricoides
GGCAGAGGCAGAGGCAGAGGCAGAGGCAGAGGCAGAGGCAGAGGCAGAGGCAGAGGCAGATCTCTCTGAATTTAAGGCCAGCCTAGTCTACATGGTGAATTCCAGGACAGCCAGGGCTATGCTGAGACTGACATAGTAAGAACCTGTCTAAAAAACAATGTTTTTTCATCATGCAGATAGCTCCTCTGTACCCATGAAGGGGATTGCTAGAGGCTTCCAAATGAGTAGTTCTCTTCTTAGGACCTGGAAAGTCCTATGTGTGGATCACCTTTATCCATGTTTGCCTTTTTAAAAGTCAAAAGAAAAATGTTTCTATCTTTTAAAAAAAAATTGGCAGTGATGGGGTTGGGAAGATTGTTCAGTGGCTAAGAGCACTGGTTGTTCTTCCAGAAGACCTGAGTTCGGTTCCCATCACCCACATGACTGCACACAGCTGTCTGTAAGTTCAGTCTCAGGGGATCTAATGCCCTCCATTGGCCCCTTGAACACTGCATGAATATTGTGCAGACAAAACATACAAGCAAAACACCTATACACATAAAATAATTAATTTTTAAAAATGGGCTGGAAAGATGTCCAGTGATTAGGGACATAGGCTTCTCTTCCAGAGGACCTGAATTTGATTCCCAGTACCCATGAGGGCAACTCACAACAATCTGTAACTCTGGTTCTGGGGACTCTGATGCCCTTTTCTGGGCTCTGTGAGTAGTTGGTATATACTTGGTACAAGCAAAACACCAAATGAAAATGGTGGGTTTTTTGTGGTGCCTCCTGGGCAAGTCAGTAGTGTCAATATAATGCTGAAAATCCCCTTCCCAGCCACCAGCTGTCAGAAACTCATTGAAGTGCATGATGACCACAAGCATTGTACTTTCTGTGAGCATCACATGGCCACAGAAGTAGCTGCTAAAATCAGCGTGGAGAGTGGAAGAGATGTATGGTCCAAACCACATAACAAGGTTTTCCCAGGAAGCAAGGTGTCTCGACCCACGGCAGAGCACTCCTGAGGTCGACTAACAGAGTTCCTGTTGCAGACCAAGGAGAACTGGAGAGGGAAGAGCAAGACTACTTGAGGATGCCAATCGGAATGTTTGCAACTTGCTCATTGTAACGAATGAACAGACAGACAGATGAGAGAGAAGGACATTCCTGGACTGACAAACACTACTGTGCCTTAGCAGCTGGGACTCCAAAGCCAGAAGAATCTGAACGCTTGTCAGTCTCTCTAAGGAGGATGATGTCTGCCCATATGCTGTCAGAAGCCCTTAAACTAAGAAGGGGAGAGGCCCAGGACCAACGCTCCCAAGATTCAGGGTCCTGTGATTCCACGTGTCCTGCAACACAAGTGCCAACATAGTACACTAAAGACAACACACGTAGAAACGTGAGGGGCTTCACAATGTGCTAAAATTTTGGCCAAGAGAATGAAGAAAGCCAAAGAAAAACTTCAGGAATAGATTGCTAAGAGATGTAGACCATCCTCACCGAGAGTTTCTGCTTCTAAGTCCAGTCAAAAATAAGCCTTAAAGACTGTCAGGTAAATGATCAGACCTTGAAAAAAACACCGATGATAACCCCACTATATGTGAACATCTAGCATGTTTATAAAAGATAACTATGATTCTCAAAGCAGCAAATGAGTAAAGGCTGACACCCCACTGCATTTTTTTTTTTTTTTTTTGCAGGTCTCTTTAACTTAATGGTGCATGGCTGTTTGGTAGGATGAAACATACAGTGTTCATCTTCCAGATTCAGGCTGCTCTGGTGTGAGATGACAGATAAGAAAATCCAATGCCATACAGAAGTGTAGGCAGAAAGGTGGATATCTGTAGATATCACGAGGTAAGGCTTGAGGTCAACCAGTTGTCCCTGGAACACAGAGCACCATGGGGCTTAGAGAATACTAAGAGTCCTGAGGTTGCCATGCCCAGAAACAGAGTGAACTGAAACTGGATATGTCAGAAGCAGATGGGTTGGCAGGTTCAAGCCACAGTCCTTGTTGACCTAGGGCATGGTTCATTGGAGTGAATGCTAGAGCAGACAAGGAATTGGAGAGGCCAGGGTTGGCTTGTGCCCATGGCTAGCATGAGGTGAAGCCGAACTCAAGGCTAGTTAGGCTTTTGACATCCGCTATCTGCCCTGCCCACTTAGGCATATAGGGTGACTGTCACCTTTAAATGTACTCACACCATCCACTTATCAGTCTATAAGGTCTGGCTCAGAAGGTGGTCACCCTCTCACCAGCCCAGTGAGTCTGAGGATGAAGCCCGGAGACTGGACCCTGTGCAAAGACATCCAAGATTCATGTCTGGTGCCTTTGGAGGGAGCTGTGATGTGTGCATTGGGTCTAGTACCCATCAGCGTCCCCTATAGACCCTGGTACCAAAAGCACTGCAAAGGGAGAACCACCCTTCCTTGTTAGTAACCATAAGCCAGGTAGACACGGTACATCAAAATCCATTGCCCCTTACCAACCTGCAACAAAGTGCCAGGCATTTTCCCCCAATGGCTTCGCTTACAAACCATCTCCATTTAACTCCTGCCTGCTGTGTATGACTCTTTCTTCTGTTTTCAAACTTAGAAGAAAAAGTTTCAGAAGTATCCATGAACACACAAATGCGGTAATCAACATTTCTTTACATTTGCATACCTGCATTTTATTTGACAAGCAGATACCTGCTTTTTAAAAATTGAAAGCCATTTGACAATAAGTTGCAGATTACCTGATCCTCCGCTCTAAATACTCCAGGGTGTGTACCTAAGAAGAGGTCACTCTAGTGTAACTCAAGGACAATGAATAAAACTTAACACGAATTAGTGTACAGTCCATGTTTGGACTTCTCTAGCTGCTCCGATCTTGTCCTTGGTAGTAATTTCTCCCCAGACCAGCATCATATTTAAAATCAGTCATACATGTCTGGACTTCTGTGAGTGTGGATTTCTTTACCTGTGTTTAGGGAGACCTAGATGCCACATGGATCCTGCATGGAGTTGACTGCCAAGGGACCAAATTCCAGAAGAATCCTGGGGTCACAGTATAAAACCACCAACCTCAGTTTACCAGGAGGATGTTATCTTGGAGGGTGAGAGGCAGTGAACACTGGAATCTGGGAATCAGAAGGCTGGGTCTCGGGTAACCCCTTCAAGTCCAGAAACTTCTGCTTCCAGAAGTCCCAATAGCTCCCTCCAAGACACTCTGGCTCTTCTCTGCCAAACCCCATGTCTTAGTCAGGGTTTCTATTCCTGCACAAACATCATGATCAAGAAGCAAGTTAGGGAGGAAAGGGTTTATTCAGCTTACTCTTCCATGCTGCTGTTCATCACCAAAGGAAGTCAGGACTGGAACTCAAGCAGGTCAGAAAGCAGAGGCTGGTGCAGAGGCCATGGAGGGATGCTTCTTACTGGCTTGCTTCCACTGGTTTGTTCAGCTTGCTTTCTTATAGAACCCAGGACTACCAGCCCAGGGATGGCACCACCCACAAGGGGCCCTCCCCCCTTGATCACTAATTGAGAAAATGCCTTACAGCTGGATCTCATGGAGGCATTTCCTCAACTGAAGTTCTTTTCTCTGTGATAACTCCAGCTTGTGTCAAGTTGACACAAAACCAGCCAGTACACCCCACATGGGGATACTACCCAAAACGTTGATCTTGTTTGTTTTTAAGAGAGGGTTTAAGGAGGCCCAGGCTTACCTCAAACTCACCACGTAGCTAAAAATAACCTTGAACTCCCGATTCACCTTTCTCCAACTTCTGATCGCTGTAATTACAGGTGCACACTACCATGCCTGGCTCTAGATGGGAAAATTTAAAGTTGGATGTCAAATATCATCACCTTAGAATCAAAGAACAGCCCCATCCCAGCCCCATAGGGTACCTCGATTTTTGTTTGTTTGTTTGTTTGTTGGTCTGCCCTGGCTCCCAGGACTTTGGGCAAGCTCTGGAGAACACTGACTCTGTTAACCTGAACTGTGAGGGAAGCAGTTGCTGACTGCCATGGAGGCAAGCCCAGCAAGTACCAAATACTTTGTGGTCAGCCCATTTGTGGCCCCTTCCCCAGGTAGATGTCCTCTTCAGATCCAGGTTCCACAAGGCAGGCCTCCTGACTTTCCTGCCAAGCCTCCCTGGCCACCATGACCCTGCCCCAACTTGCCTGTCCCCCATGCCACATTTCCAGGGACAAGCAGATGCTGCCTCGGAGTCCTGATGGACAGTTTGGTGTTCAGGGGCAGGCTGTTTTCAGATTGGGAGCAGTGTGTGCAACCGTGGCTCTTGTTTGCAGGACACACCTCACTGTGCAGACACTTCTTAATGAGGCAGCACAGACGCCACCCACACAAGCTGCTAAACTGCTTCGGATGGACCGCTGCAGTTTTCCAACAGCAATGGATTTAAAGGCTGTGTTTTTGTAAGGAAGAAATGACATAAGCGTCCCTCTTTGTTATTTAAATTTCATGAAAATCAACTATAGAAGGTGTGTAATTGAGCACAGAATAGGGCCCAGAACATATTCTGAAATAACAGGAGAGCCCTTTACAGATTATATACGGAAAAAAGCCAAAGAAAAGCAGAGTCTCTGTGAAAAACAGCGAACTATTTGAAGGAAGGAGGAGAGGGGGGAAGGGAGGAGGGAGGGAGGGGGGGTATGATGATCAAGCATGGTTGGAGGAGTTTTGAGGGAATGACTGGTTTTTGCTTATTTGCTTGCTTGTTTAAAACGTTTAAGATAGTATCTCACTCTGTAACCCAGGCTAGCCTGGAGCTCAATGCATAGCCCAAGCTGGTCCTAAACTTGTGGTTATCCTCTTATCTCAAGTTCCCAAATGCTGAAATCACAGGCATGAGGCGCCACATCCAGCAAGGGGTTGGTTTCTGAGGAGTGGCCTTGGTGTGTGACTTAGTGGTAGAATGGATTGCAGGCCTCCCAGAGTGATTCGGATTCAAACACAAGCTGCATACAGTTCTTTAGCCAGAAACCAAGGCCAGTCCAACAGACTTCAGGAGCCTTCCACAAAGGCCTGACCCAGCTCACCTTGTGGGTGGAGGGCCTGCAGTCAGGAGCTGTCTTGACTCACTGTGGAAGGCTTCTCTGAGTCCAGTGCTCCCAAAAGGCCCACAAGTCTGTTCCTTCTAAAGCAGTGGCCCAAGCCTCCCTTAAGCTCCACCATCCCTGTGCTGTTAGCACGGCTTTTCTCGGCCATCTGTCACCCTTTCCTCTCGAATCCCCAGCTCCTATCTGTCCAGTGAGGACAATACTATCTCCTGAAAGAGCTGACATGAGGGTGACCTAGACACGAACGGTACTCAGTAAAGTGCCAGTCAGCCTACAGGTACTACGCCAGCCTTGCTCGCTCCTCTGTCAGTCCAAGTGCCACAGAACCCCAAACCCAGCTATGACCAATGATGTCTGCTTTCCGGGAAGCCCTCGTTTACTACTGCTGCTTCTGCTGCTGCTGCTGCTTCTGCTGCTGTTGCTGCTGCTTCTGCTTCTCCTTCTCCTCCTCCTCTTCTTCCTCTTCCTTCTCCTTCCTCCCCCTCTTCCTCCTTCCTCCTCCTGCTTCTCCTTTTCCTCTTCTTCTCTTCCTCCTGCTTGTTTACCTCCTTTACCTCTTCTTCCTCTCCCTTCTCCTTCTCCTCCTCTTTCTTTTGAGATAGGATCTCACTATATAGCCTTGGCTCACTACATAGACCAGGCTGGCCCCAAGTTCCTGAACCTGCTTCTGCCTCCTGAGTGGAGGATCATAGGTTTGATACCACAGTGGGCCTCATTAGCTTCTTGAGCATAAACTGAGTACCTGGTGGTGACTCTTTCTATGAAAGCCCAACCCTCCTCCAGACAGCAAAAGCCACTCAGTCCAGGGCTCCTCCAGTCTCAATTCCTTGTCCCTGGCTCCTTCTGTCCTATTAACTCTTACATTGAGCCGCAGTGGCCCTGTCTGTCTTCCCTGACCTGGGAAGGTTGAATGGAAGCTCACACCTAGCCCTGGAATTCAGCATGTGAGCCAGAGTCTGTTAAATGGGGGACTTTAGGTTATCATAGTTGAGAGCTGAGCAGCAAGGAGCATCGGGCAGGGGATGAGGTCAGCGCGCCATCTACTGGCAATTCTGCAGACCAGCAGGAAAGGACTAGTTTAGCTGCCGGATGGAGCCCCCTTGAGGTCACTCATCAGTAAGACGCTCCACAGAAATCCACACCCCGGCCACCCACACACTGCCTGGAAATCACCAACAAATGTTGCTGGTTTCTTGTGAAAAGAGATATGATGTATCAAGAATATGAAGGTAAACGGCTTCTCTTCAACTGTCACTCCAGGTTGTGGATTTAAGATGATCTTGGGAGACTTGAGGCAGGATTCCCAGACCCTGGCAGTTACTACAGCACTACGACAAGCAGGCATTGGGGGCAGACAGAACCCAGTGCCAATTACAGTCCTGCCACTTACTAGCTGTGGGATATGGGCAGGTGTTTCCCATCTCTTAGCTTTGGCTCTCCCGGCCCGAAATAGTACGTAACCTACGTACGTAACCTACGTACATAACCTAACGCGAGAATGAAAACAACGCCACTCTTTGGTGCCTCGCTACCAGTTCCTTCTCTCTAGCCACCCTCCAGGATGTCCCGGGTCTGTGAGTTGTTACCCTAGCTCTCTGATCCTGGTTACCATTGTCCTCCCCTGCTATCTCCTACGCATGATCTTAGCCAAAAGGCCAGGAAGCGATTCCTGCTATCTCCTAATCCACGATTCTCTTCTTTGCTTAGCTGACCTCTTGCCACCTCTAGCAAGATCCCTCAAGCCTCCTGCTTCCAGACCTCCTCACTTGAAATGTGGGCAACACCAACACTCCAAAACGCACAGAGGACCAGACCTGACTGAAATAAGAGAGGGCTAACAGAGCCTGATGGGATCTTAGATCGGCTTCTGGGCATGGCCAGTCCTAGGACGCACATGAGTCTCTGCTGGACAATTCGGAGAGGAGCTTCTCTGACCAAGCTTCAAGGCAGCAGAAATCTATGTGCATGAACATAAATACTTGGAAGGAAGCTTGACAGCAAGTCTGCCTGGGAAGACAACAGTTGTAGGTTCCCACCTAGAGCCCATGACCTCTGGGGCCACCAACTTTTGACCAAGCTTATAGCATAGGCATAAAATCCCTACTGTGGTGCAGACCTTAAATCAAGGTAGAGAGTGCTTGGTTGTCTCTATAACTGTGTTGGCACTATGGCTCCAGTGGGCACATCTCATCAGAGGTCAGAGGTCAGCATTGCACGCTGGCTCCCCAGCAGCCTGCGTGGCACCTTCCTGTCCTGTGGTAGATAACCACCGCTTTCCTGAGCCGTCAAGGTTTATTTCTCTATGGCCTGAATCCAGAGTGAGTGGTGTTGTCAGCAACGGTGTCCAGCCATCTTGGTGTGGTGGGTGTGATAGTTTATATATGCTTGGCCCAGGGAGCGGCCATATTTGGAGGTGTGGCCTTGTTAGGGTGGGTGTGGCCTTGTTGAAGTAGGTGTGGCCTTGTTAGAGTGGATGTGGCCTTGTTGGAGTAGGTGTGTCACTGTGGACATGAGCTTTAAGATCCTCATTCTAGCTGGGCAGTGGTGGCGCACGCCTTTAATCCCAGCACTCGGGAGGCAGAGGCAGGCGGATTTCAGAGTTCGAGGCCAGCCTGGTCTTCAGAGTGAGTTCCAGGACAGCCAGGGCTATACAAAGAAACCCTGTCTCAAAAAACCAAAAAAGAAAAAAAAAAACAAACCAAAAAAAAACCAAAAACAAAAAACTCATCCTAGCTGCCTGGAAGTCAGTATTCTGCCAGCAGCCTTCAGATGAAGATGTAGAACTCTCAGCTCCTCCTGCACCATGCCTGCCTGGATGCTGTCATGCTCCCGCCTTGATGATAACGGACTGAACCTCTGAACCTGTAAGCCAGCCCCAATTAAATGCTGTCCTTAGAAGAGTTGCCTTGGTCATGGTGTCTGTTCACAGCAGTAAAACCCTTACTAAGACAATGGGCAACTAGACACCGTGGCTTTTTCCACATAAAGTCAAATTGTCCTGTCAGTTACTTTCCCCCCTTTTCCAAAACAAACAAAACCAGAGACCAGCCCTGCCCTCAAAGATGTCTCCAACAGAAACTACAGTCAAATGACAGCATTTCATTTCATATTTTCTTGTCTTAGATCTTTCTCTAAGACCTGTGCACACTTTAAACCCTTGACTTTTCACAATATCAACACTGTCTACAAAAAAACAAAACAAAAAAAACCAAAAAAAACAAAAAAAACAAAAAAAAAAAAGGAAGGCCACGGGACCCCTCTGGGTCCACATAAGAAATATCTGAATTCAGATTTGAACCCAGGTACCTGGCTTCTTAAAAATCCAAGCAGGCAACACTGCCCCAGAATCTCCTTGATACATAAAATCCAAAGGTGGCTGTCACAAACATGAATGTCAGGGGCTCAGTAGCACAGCTGCAGAATAGGGGACGTTCCATTTAAGGAACAGACAGGACCAGCAAGGCCAATGTCCAGCCTATGGTGCAAGAAGGGCTCCCCCTCCCCCATGTCACACACACTTCTCCACACTCTGAGAGAGGGACTTCCATTAGCCCCTCCCCCCAAACTCCCACCCCTTATTACCCACAGGACCCCAGCAGTCCCTATTGTGTGGGGTAGAATCCGGATGCTCCCGTGTAGCCTATGTGGCCAAGCAAGGTTTTTCAGTCTCTGCTTGGCTTTGCAGTCTTTGGTCCCTGCTGTCCCTTAGCTGGTAGGCAGTCACCTGGTGGACTGGAGCTGCTGCTCAGACTTCTACACTTGGTGCCACACATCATTCAGCTACTTCATGCGAACAATCTCCCTGGGGACATTTGACACATACCATTTTCCCTGGTTCTGGCTATTCATTCATATTCTCTTTGGTTCTTCCTGATGTCTGGGCTCTAGAATTAAACTATCCTGGTTGTTTTGTAGTTGTTATTTGTTTGTTTGTTTGTTGACTTGACATAAGCTAGAGTCATGTCAGAAGAGGAAATCACAACTGAGAAAATACCTCCACAAGATCAGCCTGCTGGGCATTTTCTAAATTAGTGATTGATGTGGGGGGGCCAGCCCACTGTGGGTGATGCCACTCCAGGCCAGCTGGTCCTGGGTGGTATAAGAAAGCAGGCTGAGCAAGCCAGTAAGCAGTGTTCTCCCATGGTTTCTACTTCAGCTCTGCCTCCAGGTTCTGCTTTGAGTTCCTGCCCTGCCTTCCCTCATGGATGAAGCACAGCCTGATAGTTGTAAGCTGAGGTAAACACTTTTCTCCCCTAGTTGCTTTTGGTCATGGTGTTGGTGTTTTAGCACAGCAGTTGAAACTCTAAGATAGGCTTCTGGAAGGGTGACTTCCTTACAGTGCCAGGTTGACTGATGGCTCCAAAGACACGCTTCATCCAGGAACCAAGAACTGCCACCCATGGCAAACAAGGTGTTCAAACCAAGGGGAATAATCCTTGATCAGCTGCTTGGAAACTAAAGGCATTCACAGGCATTACTAAGATAGGAATTTAGAATGACATTTCACATACATGGAAAAGCCCATGTGAACATCAGCAAAGCTGAGGAACTAGGTCTACAAGCCAAGAAATGCCAGAAGCCTCTAGTAACTGAAAGAGGCTAGAGTTGGGCATATGACTCTACAGACACCTTGGGTTCAACCCGAGATGCTGACTTTTGGCTTCTAGGACTGTGGTCTAGTTTGTAGCTGTTTGTAACACAAGAACATGACCAAAACGTAATTCAGTGATCCACCAGTTTCCTATTGTATCCACAGGAACATACAATATGTTCAATACACAGTAGGCTCTCAAGGAGTGTTTGTTGCATTACTGAATAAAGGAATTGCATATGAATCAAAATAGTGAAGAGAAATAGAATAGAAAGAAGTCAAATATAAAGCAAAAGAAATATGTTCCACTCTATATGCTGCTAATAGATTTAAGAGGTCCAGAAACCTCGGGAATTAAAATTTTCAATACCCCAGGAAGCATACTGGGCTTCTCAGAGGGAGCCACTGACAATGGGCCTTTAGTCAATGATGACTCTAAACTTGCGAGAATAGCTTCAGAGCTGAATCAGCTCCTGGGACACCTAGATGGGAGAGATCACAAGGCCAGAACAGAGATGGTCACTGATACTCATCAAGGTCTCACCAAATATAGTGAGACTAACACAGCAACCAAGCAGAACTGTACTAACATCACTGCTTTGCTCCCTACCAATCATATTAGAGGTTACCTAATCCTTCTGGGAAATTCCCCTAGATCTATATAAAAAGGGAGCCTGCAAGCCTCTGCAAAACATGGACATTTTGATGAATGGTTGACCCCTGCGTACTGGTAATTTCTGCACAATAAATGCTCTTTGTCTTTGCATATTATTTGAGTTTGGGGTCTTCCTTAAGCTATTCTTGGACTCTTAACAGATTCTAAGGCAAGAGGTGATCAGGAATACATAGGCACCTAACAGCTTGATGGGAAATGGAGTCTCTGATGGAATTAGACAGGGAAATAGATGAAAAATAGGCCAAGTCAGTCCAGCCAATGATTATGGTGCTTGAAGATTTGGGGTTCAAGGTTAGTTGGCGGATCTAACAAATAAATGAATGAGGTTAGAGATTGAAGGCTGGCCAGGATCTAAGGCTGGGAGAGATCTGGATCTGCAGGGGGCTTTGGCGGAGGGCAGAAATCACAGCTGACTCCAGAACTAAGTCTCCAGAACTTACTCTGCAGGGGCCACCACTGGGTGACATCTTCACTAGGCTCAGCTGGTGATTGATGCAGACAAAGGTGAGGAAATGGAATGCCAAGGCCTGACACCAAGCCTTGGTGGAGAATGAAGGTGAGCCAAAGGACATCTGTCTGGGCCGGTCCATAGCTGGTTCCATCACTGAGGAGCTGACTTGAGGCAAATGAGGGAACATCTTGTTTTCTCTCTTCAGAAAACAGAAGATTTCTTAAGAGCCAGCACTGGTGATGCTGGTTAACATATTATGTCTAAAGAATCTAAAGGTCCTAGTAAAGAAGGGGACCCATTCTCAAGGACATGCCTCAGGCGTCACCCCACCTGATGGACCAAGTTGATGGCACTAGGGGGCAGTGTGGATTCTGAAGGAGTCAAGTATGCTTATTTGTGAGCTTCTAGTTCAGCAGGAGGAGGGACTGAGTTGGGGTCCCAGAGATTACTGGGAGTAAAGAAACCTTCCCCATCCAGCCTCTTGCCCTTAAAAACTATAAGCAAACACTTTTGAGCACACAAAGATTGTCCTTAGCAAGCAAAACTATATGCTTTTCTATGCTTAATAGGGTTCTTTGTTATTGTTGCAAACGCAGCCATGTATCATAGACCAACATTTTAATGACAAATGGACCACACATATGAAGCTCCCATAAAGTTTCATTATCTAGTGAAGCTGGGTCTTAGCTTCTTCCAGCACCCTCTGATGTTCACACAACATTCAGTACCAAATGGCCTTTGGTTCACGGCCTTCCCATTAAGTGATGCCTAACTATATGTAAGAATCAGAGATAAGGGGAAACATTTGATTCTCCAAAGCACATTTGTCTTCAGCATGTATGGTTGTGTTCGGGTCAGAGGCACACAGATGACAGGAAGAAAAGTCAAATTAAGGGGAACATTTGCCAAGTCTTGCTGTTGGCATTTTAGCCAGAGTCTCCACATTCCCAGACAGGCCAGTGGCTTGCACTAAATGAATGCAGAAGCCTGCCTGGAGCCAACAGCTGAGGAGCTGTAATTAAAGGTGTTAGAAGCATACCATGGTCAGGTCAAACCCACCGACAGGAAGCTTGCCTACAGGAGGCTGAGCCACCCGATTGCCCTGGGTCTCACCTAGAACCACTGAAGCTCTGCAAGAGGAGTCTGTGCGGCAGAGAGACCCACAGTAGAGTTTGTGCTTATGCTCTGGCCCCAGTGGCCAACAGCAGGCAAGAGGCCACCAGTAGTTGCTGATCCTGAAGTAAGCCTTCAGCAATGGCACAGCAGGGGTGCTTGGGGGTCAAGAGTAACTAGAAAGAAACCAGCCTTTTCACTGGATGAGCCACTGGGTGACAACTTCACTGGGCTAGGTTAGTGATTTATAGCTTGGAAGGTCTTCTGTCCCACAGAGCTCCTGGAAAACCACTTGGAAGGCTGGCTCAGCAGGATTTCTCATCTTCCCATCAGGGCCTCATTTCGGTGATCCAGCTCCCCCTGGGACGGAAGGAGGAAGAAAACACTTTTTATATTAGTGGCCATGTGGGAAAGACATATTTGCTGTGATACTGGGTTCAGAGCGAAGATGCTCGTGTGTAAAGCACAGGTGAGAAGCATCATGTTGGAGGTTAGGGAGAGGTTGCTGCCATGGTGTGGGCTAGGCTTCTGAAATATATGGGTGGAAGAAAGCAAAACATAAAGCTTTCTCAACCCCACTGGGAATGAGAATGGTTGCTCTTAAGGACACTGTTATCAAGTCGGGAGTGACAGTGCCCAGGGCTGAGGAGGGGTGGCCAGAACATGGAGGCATGTCTGCCTGCCTGGTTATGGCTGCATTCTTGCAGCTAGGACAGGTGTGAGGGATGGTTTTCTTGCTCCTTTTTAATTTCAGATAAAAAGCTTGTAAACAAGCTACTGGACAGGTGGCTCAGCAGTTAAGAGCACCCACTGCTCTTCCAGAGGACCTGGGTTCAATTCCCAGCATCCACACGACAGCTCACAGCCATAATTAACTCTAGCTTCAGGTGATCAGACGCCCTCTGCTGGCCTCCAAGGGTACTGCACAAATGGGGTGCAGAGACATACATGCCAAAAAAAAAAGCACCCGTACACATTAAAAAAATAATGAATCTTTTTTTTAAAAAATCAAAAGCGCTGAATGTGGTGATTCCACACAAAGCAGGTCTGTGAGCCAGCACATTCTTGATGGCAGACTTTGGCTATCCCCAAAGATTTAAGGTCCCTAGCAGGACAAGAGAAGGAAAAGTAATTGAATGAATGATGACCGTGAACCTGCTGTGTCAACCAGTTCAACGAGAGACACTGATTCAAAAAAAAAAAACCAAAAAAAAACCCAGAATGACGATAGGTCAAGGGAGACATCCAACATCAACCTCTGTCTCCAACCACACAAAAACACCAATACATGCACACCCACATGCACAGCCACAAGAGCACATAAACTACATACAGCACTTACACAGAAATCAAACAGCCCTTGTGTAATGAGATGGCACTTGCAGAACATATTTGTAAAACACGCCTCTGATAAAGGGGCAGGATCCAAAGCATGCGTAAAGAGTTCTTGCAACCCAACCACAGTGATATAAGCAGAACTAAAACAAACAAAACAAAACAAAACAAAAAAACCGTAAGGACTTTGAGTTGATGCTTCTCCTGAGATGTTTACAAATGTGGGTAATAAAAAGACATTGAGCAGCACTCATCAACGGAGCGACACAAATATCACGCTTAGCTATCAAAAATAGAAAGTACCAGTTATCAGCCAGGGATGTAGGGAAGCCACAGCCCTTGAGGGCTAATGGCAAGAATGTGAATTATTGAAATGGCTGTGGAGAACAGTGTGGAAATTCCTAAGAAATTTAGAAATAAAACTCAAGCCACAAATTCTACTTCTTGATATGTCACCAACTTGCTGGGTATGGTTTCTGTAGGATTGGTCCATGGTTGCTTGACCGTGAGCTCAGGTGAAATGTAACAGTGGTGGAAGCATGTGGTACAGGCTGTGGTTCACTTGATGCCATACAGAAAGCAGAGAACATAATAGCCAGGAGTCAGGTCAAGATGCTCCAGTGACCCAGTGACCTACTTCCTTCTAGTCAGCTGGAAGCTGGATGTTAAAAAACAAACAAACAAACAAACAATGAGCCAGTTGGGGGATACTTCATTGTCAAGCCATAAGAGCTGCATAGCCAAACGATTAAACATATATGCATTCCCTTGATCCACCATGTTCATATCAGCATGGACCCACAATAGCCAAGATGGATGCAATCCAAGCATCCACTGGCAGGTGAGTGGATGAACAAAATTGGTAATTGCATACAAAGGAATATTATTCAACCATAAAAAGGAATGGAATTCTGATACAGGTTACCATACAGATAAGCATTAAGGATATTATGCCAAGTGAAATAAGCCAGTCACAAAAAAGATGAATCTGCATGATTCCAAGTTCATCTAGAGTGGCCAAACTCATGGAAAATGGGAAGGTGGTGACCAAGAGCAGGAGGAGAAAGAAATGAGAAGTTTTGTTTAATGAGTTATGGAAAAGATTCTAGAGATGGCTCACACAACAGCTTAAATATCCTTAGTAACTGTACTGTTGGTTGTAATTGTCATCTTGACACAATCCAGAATTACCAGGGGAGAGAGTCTCATCAAGGGATTGTCTATCTTGTGCTAATTGGTGTGAGAAGACTCAGCCCACTATGGGCAGCACCATTCCCTGAGTTTGGGTCCTAGACTGCAAAGGCCTGAAGAAATGTGTTACACATGTGTGCATCCAGTTTTCTCTGCTGGTCACTGGATGTGCTGTGACTGCTTGCTTTAAGTCCCTGTCTTGGCTTCCCTAATGTGACACAGAGAAACTTAGCATTCTGAGTTAAATAAACACCTCCCACCCTATGCTGCTTTTGCCAAGGAACTTTATCACTGCAATAGAAAGAAAAACAGTACCACTTCAACATAGTTAAGGTGATTGTATGTGTGGACAATTTAGAGAGTTTACCAAGAGCTTCCTCTTTCCTGTTTTCAGCTCATACAGTACTGTAAGCAATGGAAACAAGCTATGCATCCACGGAAATGGTTTTTGTTTGTTTCTCATAGCACATGGAAATTTTGCCTTGGAAGACACACAATTTTCAGATACACTTTATTCCCTTATCATAAACCATATTTATGTTGGGTTTTATCTCACAATGAAAACAGAAAGGTCATATGTGATCATGTATCGCTTTGTAAGGTCATCTTCCCTGGATAACTTTAGCCTTGAAAGAAACTCATGCTTTTAAAAGAAGTTTGTGTGTATGTTTGTATGTGTGCATGCATGTGTATTGGTGTGTGTGTGTGTGTATGTATGTATGTGTGTGCATGTATATGTGTGTATGTGTGTTCATGAGTATGTGCATGTGTATATATATATATGTGTGCTGCATGTATGTGTATGTTTATGTGCATATGTGTATTGTATGTGTGTATATATGTACATGTGTATGCATGTATATTTGTATGTGTGTGCATGTATGTGTGCATGTGTGTATGTGTACTTCTGTGTGCAAGTGTGTGTATGTATGTGCATGTGTGTGTATGTGTATGCATGTGTGTATGTGTGTATGTCTATGTACATATATATTTGTGTGTGTATGTGTGTACATGTGTATATACATGTGTGTACATGTGTGTATACATGCATGCATGGAGCACACCAAGCAGGCTGCCATAGTTGGTCAGCGAGCCCCTGGAATCCAGTCCTCTCCAGCAGTGGCATTACAAGCATGTGCCACTGGGTCCAGCTTTTTTTTTTTAATGTGGGTACTGGGGGTTGAATCAGGGCCTCAGGCTTTCGCAGCAAATGCATTATCAACTGATCTATCTCCCTAACCCTTTGATGTGGAATTTAAAAAAAATTTATTTATTTTATATATGTATATACACTGTCACTGTCTTCAGACATACCAGAGGAGGACATCAAATCCCATCACAGATGGTCGTGAGCCACTATGTGGTTGCTGGGACCAGAACTCAGAACCTCTGGAAGAGCAGCCAGTACTCTTAACCACTGAGCCATCGCTCCAGCCCTTTGATATGGAATTTTTAAGTGAAAAAGAAAGAGACCCCATTCTACTCCTTTAGACCAATAGGACTAAAAGATGTCGGAGGTGGAGGCGAGGAGGGCTGTGCAGGTGTCATCTATTCTTCCCTCCTGGCTCCACCCCCAACTCTGTAGACTCTTGCCTGGCTGACATAGCCAATGCAGCTGAAGCAGGTAGAGGCACCACAAGGATGTAGAAAATGGAAGTTACCCAGAGTGGACTCATCTGTGCAGATTTTGGGAAGTCATTGCCAATACCGGGTGGGTAATTTGGGGATCATCTCATCCCTCTAAGTAAGCAGAGCTAGTAAATTCATTGGCCCACGAAGCTGGACTCAGCTGGAGCTCTTCTGTGGTCTGTTGTCCGTGCCCTATCTGGGGAGAAGGTCTGTTTGTTCACTCCTCGACAGGAAAGGTCATGCAGCAATGGCACAGCAGAGCCTGGCTTCCCAGGCAGTGGTGTGTGAACCACAGTGGCCACGGTGTTAGAATTGAGACCTGTGAGAGGTAACCCCGGCTGGGCTGTGAGATGGCTCTGTGGGTGAGGAGGCACTTGGTGCATAACTGTAAGAAGCTGAAGACCTGAGGATCGGTGAGGTGGGCCACCTGCAACTCCAGTACTCAGAAGGAGACAAAGGGTTCCCAGGGCAAAGGAGCTAGCTAGACCAGCCGACTCGGCAAGTTCTGTGGGTCAGTGAGAGGCCTGACTCAATACACAAAGGAGAGACCAATTAAAGAATCTGACATCAACCTTTGGTCTCCAAAGCACGTACGCGCACGCACACACAGGCACACGCATCTACACACAAATGAATTATAAATACATATGTGTATACATCATACACAATGCACATACATGTACACACATGCAAAAAGAGAAATAAAGTTTCAGGGACCCTGAATGGATTCACGGCTACCAGAGCGTGGGACACCTATCTCAGGAGTGGTTTTTGACAAAGGATGAAATTCGGCCCTCATCTCGACTCTGGCATGCTCATCTGCCCACCCACGTAAGAATAAGACATATATGTGCCTACCAGGAGTATGTGTCAGCTCCTGGACTTCAAGTCTCTTGAACCATGAGCCAAATACCTTTCCATTCATACACCATGATTGGCCCATGATAGCCCTATGTAGATTCCCTTCTTGCCCTATGGCTCCATGTTCTTCTGGATGCTGTGGGTAAAGACAAGGGAGAGGCATGTAAGCCAGGGCATTGGGAAGCCGCTTCCTCCGCCTCCTCCTCCTCTGCCTCCTCTTCTTCCTCCCCCTCCTTCTTCCCCCCTCCTCCTCCCCCTCCTCCCCCTCCTCCTCCTCCAGGTCCCTCCTTTTAGGTAGCCTGAGAGACAACCAGGACAAATGGACAAAAGGAAGGCAAATATGTGAGTTGAAATGACAGGCTTAAGGGAACCAGCTCTGAGTGGCCTGATCTCTCCCCAGGTATTCATCAAGGTTCCAGGGGTTGTTAAATTTAGCGTTCTGTAAATCTCTTGTAAGAATGGGGAACAGCAATGTCCTTGTGTCTAATAGTGAACCCTGGAATAGGGGAAGAAGTGTGGACCATCACGGCATCAGTTCCCTCTTCTCACCAATCTGGCTCCTCAGCGGGTGGAGGCTAGCCCATCTGTATCTACAAGGAGGCCCTGTGCTCTGGGAAGGCACGCATCAGGAAGCAGGAAGGGCCACGTGGTCGCCATCTTCAGGATTTAGGCCAGGGGACCACAGAGCTGTTTCAACTTGACTTGAACCTTCCCCCACCCCCATGGTCTGTGAGGAGCTTGCCCCTTGGGTTGACACAGGAGTTAGGGATAAAGATTTGGAGGTCACATCTGAGTTTAAGAGACAGCTCTGCTATGTACTATAGGGGCCAGAGCAAGACGCCACCTTAGCTGTGCCTCAGTTTCTCATTTGTAACAAAAAATGAATAAATAATGCGATCCATCTCTGCTGTGGGGATTGAGGCAAGACAGTATTTAGTAAGAAATCACGGTTTTAGTGTTTTGAAATTCAAATATGCCGTGGTTATTGTTACACAAGGGCTGGGGACAGGGCAGGGCAGAACCAGTTACAAAACAGGAACCCGTGTCCCACGCATGCCACCAGGGCCCCATCTCACATCTAGAAATGTACCAACTCCTCAAACCTTCCTGGTGGCTGCTTGTTTAAATAGGAAGAGTCTCCCACAGGTTCATGGGGGAGTCTTATAGTCCCTCGGGAGCGGCAGTAGTGACAGGAGGTGGGGGCATTGGACCATGAGGGTGCTGCTAATCTCATGGATAGGTTAATCTACGGATGAGTTCATAGCGGACTGGACTATCAGAAGGTAGAGCCTGGTTGGAGGAAGCAGTAGGAGGGGCGTGGCTTTGTAGGTCGTGACTTGGGCTTAACACTTCCTTTTCCCCTCCCCCTCCCTTTTTCTACCACACCCTTCGGTCCTGGTCGGGATGATTCTGCCTTGCCCTAGGTCTAAAAGCTATGAAGCCAGATGACCACAGGCTGAAATTTAACGAAACTGCAGCCCAAACAGACTTTTCCTCCTGTAAGTTATCTCTCATGTGTTTGGTCTCGGAAGTAGGAGGGCTTCCCCGCATTGGGGACACAGTCGCTATGAGTCACAAACCCTCGTTCTTCTCTGAGGGCTGGTAGGGGCAGGAAGTGTTGTCTTTATCAGAGAGCGACCATGTTCAGCCCCACGGGAATGGCCAGGGCCAAGGCTTGGCTATACTTCCCCCAAGTTCCCCCTCAATGGACAAATCAACTCACCCCATTCTACAGCTAAAGGACCAAACCTGCTTCTTCACCCTGGCTCTGCTTACGGGAAGTTGCACAATTATTCCCGTTCTGGTGTCTTCTCTCCTACGCCTGTGACCACTGCCCCCTGTGGCCCAATGCTCTACCTCTGGACTCACTCCAGCCTGCGAGGGGTCTCCCTTGAGATCCAGGACACCTGGAGTCAAAGGAACCAGGGCTCACTCCTTGTATTGATTTGTTTTTCCAACTTGACACAACTAGAGTCACCTGGAAAGAATTACCTCCAGTTAGATTGGCCTGTAGGCCAGTCGGGGGGGGGGGGGGTTCTTGATTAATGGCTGATGTGGGAGGGCAAGGCCCACTGTGCATGGTGCTATCCCTGGGCAGATGGTCTTTGGCTGTATAAGAAAGCAAGCTGAGCAAGCATGGAGAGCAAGCCAATAAGAAGCATCCCTCCATTGCCCACGCTTCAGTTCCTGCCCTGACTTCCCTTGGTGATGGGGACTGTTTCCTGGAAGAGTAAGTTGACATAAAACATTTCCTTCCCCAAGTTGGTTTTGTCAGGGTCTTACCACAGTTGCAGAGGCCTGATTAGGACAATCGCCACCAGAGGGGTGGCTTTCCTATGCTTTTTGGTTGTTCCCCCTCTTTAACTTTGAAAAGCAGGTCACTGGTTAAGGGTGCTGCCGCAGGTCCTCAAGATGCATCAAGGGCATCCAAGTTGACTGGGGAGCCAGAAGCAGGACTCCTTAGCGGAGTGGCTAATTGGCTAGGCAGCTGAATTCCAGAGAACGCCTGAGTACATGAAGCAGCTTGGTAGGTTCAGGAACCTCACGGACCAGGCACTAGTATGATCTGATGCCCACCCCAGGTGTATAACCTCCAGCAAGTCACTTGACTGCTCCAGCATCAGTTTGCTCATCTGTAAGATGGGTGGCAGGGATGCGTTTCCCAGCAAGGAAGCAGAGACTTTCTGGCATGCTGTATTTACCTCATTATGATTAAAATGGAACTTATGTGAAGCTCCCACATGGTGGGAATTCAACTCCCAAACCATCTTGTTTTAAGCCCAGACTGGGGCTTTTTTGAGAATGTAAGGCTTACGTGTATGGGTCTCTTTTAATAGCCCCTCTCCTCTGGTATATTCTGGATCTTCAGCCTAAGGTCCTGCAGAGACTGAGTGGGCAGACCTCATGGTGTTAAGCACTTTGACACATCTCATTTAGTACTCACACAGTACCCGCTTGCCCGCCTCACAGAGCCGAAAACTGAGGTCCAGAGAGGGCGCCCTACTGAGGTCACACAACTGTTCCTCGAATGAGCAAACCTCAGACACAAGCGTGCCTGGGAATGGGTGGCTAAGGGGAAGGTCTGGGGAAGTGGTTGTTTTGTCTCTGGGTTCTTCAACTGGCCCAGGATGGGGTCATCTCACTGAAGCAACAGTCCTTATGGACTCCAGTGCCAGATACCCAACAGCCAATCAGACTGTAGGTGAGGTAAGGCCAGTCAGAGGGACCTTCCGAGCAAGGGCAGGAGGTTGTCCCTCTGCTCCCCCTGCCTCTTTTCCTACTCAGCTCCCTCCTTTCACCTAAAGTGCTGACAGTAAGCATTGTCTCTCCACACCAGCCCGAGTTCCCATTATATCCAAAAGATGGACCCTGGGCAGAACTTCCTCTTGCCAGATGAATCCCCTGTGTGTTTCGCTTCCCTTTCTCGATGGGAACCGTTCTTAGCCCAGTTTCTGCACTGCAGGAACTGTAACCGTGTGTCTTAAGCCCTTGTTGAGGCATGACTGTAGCAACGTGATGGGTGGGGGGGTGCCCCATCTCCAAGAGAGACACTCAGCAGTGGCAAAGGCCCACGTCAGGCCCAGCTTTGCAGGCAGAAAGGCAATGAGCATCACTGAGCTATCATGGGAGCTAGAAGGCTGGTAGACATGGGGGAACGCTGAGAAGGAGCTCCTGTGGAAAGAGGGACTTGGTTGTCTTCAGGCTTGAGAGATCGTGTAGTCAAAGACCAAAATATGTGAGCCCTGTGGCTCAGAAGACTTGCCCTGCTGTGCAGACTCACTTTGCTCTATGTATGTAGTCAGTCCCTGAGGCACTTTACTGTGGCTCTTGAGCTTCTGCTCATCCATCCACCCATCCATCATCAGAGGTTGTGGCTTTTGTGTTTTTTAAAATGAAAAAGTCAGGGATGTGTTTGGTAGAGTGAGGTATGGTGAGGTGGAAGGGGGTACCACTGCCAACCCATGATGAGGCATCCCTTCCCCCTGGGGTACCAGCCACATAGTATGGGACAGTGTATTTAGGGCATGGAGCAGGGAGTTGAGGGGGTAGTAGAGAAAAAGGGAGGGAGGGAGGGAGAGAGAGAGAGAAGAAAAGGGGGCAGGGGAATGGGGAGAGAAGGGACAGAGGGGGAAGAGAGACTAACAGAGAGACACAGGGTCAAGCAGCCACTTTTATAGTGAGTCAGGCACACCTGGCTGTTGCCAGGTAATGGTGGGGCGGAGCCTAGAAGAAATGCTAACAGTGGCTGTTTTTGAGTGGGATACAGCGCTGGCAATGAGCCTGAGGTCCTGTCCAGCTGTCCAACCTACACATGGCTTCTCATCCTCCCAGGCCGTCAGTATGTCTGCCTCATCCTTGGAGCTAGTCCTTGGGTTGGAGCCACTCCTTGGGCTATTATGTTACCCTGGGATCCCTGAAGAGACAGCCAGCCAGTCACCAAGAATTTTTGGGAGAGAATGTTCACAGTGACATGAGTGTTTTACTCCTCTTCTTTCAATGTCAGGAGGATCCAGGCACAGGTGGTGGGGGAAGGACCAGAAAGGGCAGGTGAAGGTCCTAAAGCCTCATCTATCCATCGAGCTTAACCCTGTTCCCAGCTATCAGTGGCTCTGAGAGGTGGCCTGGCCCCTTCCGACCTAGTCCAAATCATTGATGACAGAGTAGGATCTCCCCTCATTCCTGTCCCAGAAGACTATCCCTAGAGGGACTCTGTGACCCAGCAAACAAGGAACTGCACTATGGGCAGGCCTTGGGGACTGGGGGTCAGTCCACCTGGGTCCTCACCTGGTTGTGCTGGAGATTGACTGTGTGACCCTGGCATGTCACTTCTGAGCTTCAGAGTCAGTTATTTCAGTACTGACTCTAGGGTAAACAGGAAAGATGCAGGAATATCTGGGCCTCCGAGCACCCCCACCCCCAGCTCCCCTGAAGAGCAGCCTCTGAGGCACTGTGCTGGAGGACTCTGAGCACCTCTTCCTGAAAGCAGTCATCAGGAGAGCCCTTGGAATGAGTGAGTCTCTGCTCAGGGAACGCAATGCATGATGGTCCCCTTTCTCATTCTACCCAACCTAACTGCAGGCCAGGACTGGGCTATCCTCGTCCCACCTGCTTATGTGTCCTTACTCTGCTGGCCTTTCTAAGCACGCACAAACCTTCATTGTAATTACTTTTTATTCCATTCTCCATCTATTAGCTTGAAACTATGGAGACAGGATTATTCTTTTACTGATTATATATGAAATTAGACCATGCATCCTTCACGTTATTATGTCTACCTTCTCTGCATGTGTCCCTGCATCCTGGAAAAATGAAAAGAATTTGAAACTCTGACACTATATGTAACCACTCCACCTAGGTTGACTTTTATAAGACATACATAGGTGTTTATGTATTATATATATATCATATATAATGAATCCCATCTTAGAATGTCAGCACTGTTTCATCAGTGACAGGACCCTGAGAAAAAAGACAACAGGATCAGAAAATAAAGAAGATTGGAAAGTTTGTGATCTGGAGATCTTTTCTAAGCCCTGTGTTATACCAAGCCGGTTAATTAGGAAGGACAGTATTTTATATGTCATTTTAAAGAGAGAAATGGGACAGAGTCAGCAGGTGGCCTTCTGCATGTGCTGAATAAGGCCTAATCCCATGAGTGGCCACGCCCTCCTGTCCCTTCCCATGAAAGGCCACACTCCGGCCCCTTCCCATAAGTGTCCACCCTCTCCCTTCCCCCGTTTCTCTCTTCTGAGATACCCTGGAGATCCTCCATTATGTATGGCTTCCTTGACCAACCCTGGACAGTTGGAAGGAACCTCATAACCTAAGAGCTCCCTGACAGCAGCTCTCTGACCTCTGAAGGGAGAAGAAGGTTGCCTGTGCTCTCTGGGGCTGGAATAGCAGAGGCTGGGAGCACCGAGACCCAGGAAACCCTACATCGAGAGGCCCCTCCTAGAGAGGCACCAGTTCACAGCTCAGGCAGTGGATTCCACTTCTGCAAGAGAGAATAACACTTTAGTTTCTTTCCTAGAGAAACAAGGAAGAGCAGCAGAGCAGACGTGTTCTCTGAACTCCGGAAGAGCCCAACCAGGCCTAGCCCTAGCCCAGGCCCTGCCTGAGCACACAGCTGCAGAGTTAGTGCCAGCTGTACCCTGGCAGTAAGGTAGGTGAAGGTCATGGGGACCGGGACTCCCAGGGAGGCTGGTAGGTTAGGAGAGGAACCCTGGCCAGAACCGGCATCTTTCCATTTGTTAGCCACGGTAGCTTCTAAGAGGTTTGGGTTTCTGGTCTCTCTGATCAACTGAGATCCAAGACAAACAAGTTTGCCCTTGCAGAAGTGCCACTTGGCAGAGAGCTGGCTTTTATCAGATGTGACTGCTTGGTAGCTCAGAGAGAGATCCCACAGAGCCATGTTTACTTTTAATATCCTTGGGGCATGACACTGACTTCTAGAGGATTAACTCTGTACTCTCACCAGGCAGGAGGCCACTGGTGCCCAGCCCTCAGTCCTGGGCTCAACCTGAACCCTGCCTCAGGAAGAAGTGTTCTTCAGGGTCAGAAGGCAGTAGGCTGAGGTGTACCTGTCTGCCTGCTGGGCAAAGGGTATCCTCGGGGGCCAATGCCCCACTGTCAACTAGATCCCCATTGATATACTGCATTCAAAAAGCAACAGGGCAAAGGCTTGGCAACCTAGCATAGACTCCCTAGCTCATAGCCTTTAAGAACTAGGCTCCCATTCACAGTTGGCTGAGAGATGATCATTTTATGAGGATCTCTCCTTACCTAGTTTCCTAGCATGTGTGCCTCCAGACACTTGCTGTGACCCCGTGCTATAGGGACTGCAGTGTGGGTCATACCCTACCTCTGGGAGACCTTAGGGAGACAGGAGAGGAGCTTGAGGAAGACAAGAGCCTGCAGAACTCTGGGAGCGGGGTTCGGGAGTGCAAATATGAAAGGGTAGGGGTTGGCCAGGTGCCCTTGCAGTTGACGTTAGAGGACAAGGTCACTTTCCCCAGGGAAGAAAGCGTTTGAACTGGACACTGAAAGATGAGTGATGTCCTCACATGGAGTTTGGGCTAGAACATGCCTTCTTAGTAGAAAAAAAATAAACACTGCAGACCAAAGCCAGGCACTAGAGAAAGAGTATAATTACTATTGAACCCCGCTTGGCCTTAGTTCTTGCTAAAAGTTGCAACAAATCCTAGGTGGTGAGGGGAGTGTACATGCGGCAGTGTCTATTCTTCAAAGCCCGGCAGGGACCAAGCAGACACTGGATGGGGTCTTCCCATGTGCCCCTTGGACACTGAAGGGCAAGTTCCTGAAGGTGGAGCTGAAGCCTGGTGTGCATTTCCCAGAGCTCTTCAGAGTCTTCAGTGAGCTACATTTTCCTTCTGCCCGCTCTCCACCAGGATCTACCTCTGCCCAGATGTTCAGGAAAGGTGAGCCCTGAACCTGGTGCCAGGCCCCTAAGCCCGGTGCTGGGCCCACTGGAGCACCACCGAGAAGGTGCTCACTGTTTTTACCTTCCTAGGGTTGCTCAGGGCCCTTTTCTGTTGCTCTGTGCCTCCATAGCTGGAAGTCCTATATCTTCCCCTTCATGAGGAGTGCTCCCAAGAGCGAAGGCCTGTCTCCACAGCACCTGGAGTGACACCTGGCTTGAAGAAGACTCTGCAAGAGTTTGTTGTATGCCTGCCAGAGCCAAGAAAGCCTGTCGTGTCTGCTCATCTGTCCTTATAAAGCAGGGACAAACTGTTTCCAAATGGCCTGTGGGGTATCAGGCTCCACCCTGTAAGCTGGTAAGATTTATCCCTTGCCTCGGAGGATGGGCACACAAAACAGTACAGTTCGGAGAGGGTGGGCCGTATGTCCTGTTGGAGTGTGGGAGATGAAGTTCCAACACTAAGACCAACCTCTACCCCATCCCAGCTTGGGCAGAATGACTCTATCCATGTAGGCATGGTTCTCATCAGCAAGATGGCCCCAAGATCCCCAAAGTAGGCAGCTGGTCTGGGCTCAGAAAACTACAGAGGTGTGTCTTTGTCATGCTCTTCCCAGGATCTATGGAGAGGCCCCTCACAGTCCTGCAGGTGAGCCTGTACCACCCTACACAGGGCCCGGTCGCCTTTGCCCAAGTCCCGATGCAGCTGCAACATGATGCCAGCCGGTTGCTGGTTGGGCGAGGGCAGGACACTCATCTCCAGCTGCAATTGCCACAGTTGTCTCGCCACCATTTGTCCCTGGAGCCCTACCTGGAGAAAGGCAGCAGTCTGCTGGCCTTCTGCCTCAAGGTGCTGACCCGCAAGAGCTGTGTATGGGTCAATGGGCTGCCACTGAGGTACCTGGAGCAGGTTCCCCTGCGCACCATCAACAGAATCTCCTTCTCTGGCATCCAGATGCTAGTTCGAAAAGAGGGGGGTGCCTCCCTTGAGGCCTTTGTGTGCTACTTCCATCTCAGCCCTTCACCCCTGATTTATAGACCCAAGGCTCAGGAGACAGACGAAAGAATGGGAAAACACTGTTAAGAAAGAGACTCCTCCTGTTTTGGGGGAGGCAACTCGTGAGTCTCTCCATGGCCCTCCCAGTCTCAGACAGCTGCTTCCTTGCCAAGCCCAGGAGAAGCAATAGAAACAAAGTTGCAGAAGGAGCCCCCAGACAATGCACCCCACAAGCCCTGTTGTGGAGAACAAGCCTTATGGAAACAGGGTTTGAGACAGTTGAGCTATATCATGCAAGGTTGACACACAGAGTTCACATGTAAAGCCTGCTGGCTGCCATGTTCACAGGGAACTGATTCTGTAAACTTTAAGCAGCCCAGGGGTGGAGAAGTGCCTTCCATGACTCCGGGTAATGGGAACTTCATTTACTTTTAGAGGCCCCGAGGGATTCTGGGAGCCTCACCCAGCATTCTGCACCACCACCACCCCGCCCCCATTTCCTCCATTATCTGGCTAGGAGTTCCTTTAAGTTCCTCATCTCCTAAGGGCAGGAGCATGGGGTTGCAGCAGGGATATAAGAACATGGGAAGAAATTACGTTTGTGGTAGCTCGGGGTTACCTTCAGCTTTCAAATACCCACAGGCGCTCAGGGCTTAGGAAAGCCTGTGTTTAATAAACTAAAAGTATTTCATTACACTGGCATGCCCAGTTGGATTCCCTGAGGCCCAGATGGGCCACATGGATACCATGTTGTCATGTGGCTGGGGGTGGGGAAAACCTGGATGAGGTGTGAGAGGAAATTGAGAAGGTAGGTAGGCGCTTAGGATTCTGGGAAGGATGCAAACAAAGCTCAAGGCCCTGGTGGGGAGGAGCTAGAAGCTAGGACTGCTTGGAAATTTCTTCTCCTCCTCTCCTCTCTTCTTCCTCTTCCTCTCCACCCTCTTCTTGTTTCCTCTCCTTTCCCCCCATTCTCTGTCCCTTCTGGACCAGAGCCTTGGTTGACCAGAAGGCAAAAGGTTTTCAGGGAAAGGTGGTTTTCTAGAGAAGTGGGCTCTTTCCAGAACTAATTCTATGGTTGGGGTGCAAGGTTGTATAAGAAACGTACCCAGCAGTTATCTCACTCAGAGTAAGTCAGATGCCAGCAGGAGGGAGGAGCGGGGTGGGGGTGGGGAGTGAAGGGGGCATCTATCCTTCCTGAATGGGGTTGGGGGGTGGTGGTGGGTTAAGGAGCCAAGTAGGCAAGGATGGGAGAATTTTCTTAGAAGGGAGCAGAAGGCTAGCAAGGCTAGTGTTTACTCATGTGACAGCAGGAGAGTCCCACAGATTCCCATAACCACCATAACCCTAGATCTTACACTAGAGCACCCCAAACACTGAGGGCACAGTGCTGCCGGCAGACTGATCCTATACCCCCCACCCTGCGCCTGGGACACCTCTGCCATTTACCATACCTTTGTGCCCAAATCCTGGGTCGTAGGATCAACACTGCTCCCCAGCTGCGCACATCTTCCCCATAAGAAGCTAACACTAGACAAGATAAATGCGTGCTTGGGAAGTTCCTCCTCCAACAGAATATGGATTGAGTACACTCAGATCACAGACATAAGACATGTGTCTACCCAGGACAATGATGTCCATGCTGTGAATTGCCCCCCAAAACTCCCAAAGCAGTTTCTCCCTCATTTGTCAATGAACTTGTACCAAACACCTACCTCATGTCAAATGTGTACCAAGTCTCAGGATCCAGGAATAAATAAAGCCAGTAGAATCTGCCTGCCAGCAGCTTGCTGACCTCAGGAGGAAGAAGCATTTGGGGACAAATGACTTAATTATTTATCACAGCTGTTGATATTTTCCCTCCCTCTGTTCAGTTGAAGTAAAGCCCTATCATCAAGTGGGTTTGAAGTTGACAGTTCTATATGTTCATCCCTCTGCTGAGCAAGTCACAGTGTAATAAGCCATTGAGTGCTGGAGCCAGCGGTCACTACCTAGTCACTCCTCACAGTCCCCCAGATAGACCCTGGTCTCAAGCACAGTCCACAGGTAAGGACAGTAACATTCAGAAGGTCAGAAGCCAGGGCCATCTCACTTGTGAGCTGGGTGACCTCGGGCAAGTGAGCTAGCCCACCGTGCTCTACATTTCTCCCTCTGGGAGGCCAGGAAGATAAACACGAGAACAGTTGAGAGCATCTTAGGAGGTGGGACATGGAAAACAGTGCCATGCCTGGCACACAGTAGGAATTGAAGAAAAGGCTGCCATCCTGAGACCAAAGATGGGGAAGCTAAAATACATAAATCCTTAAGCTTATCACCAGCTTGGAACTTTGGGCGACTTGGATCCCAGTGATCTGGCTCCAGAGCTCAAGGGCTTTTGGCACTCTGTGAGTCTCTAAGGATTTTATTTCCATTTGGGGCCTGGAGGGAGGAAAAGGTTTCTTAGCTGCTTTTGCATCAGAAGATCTGGGTTTGTAGAACAAGAGACATTATTGGCACCAGAGAGGAGAAACTGCCCATAGTTCAGGCTGATGGTTTGAAATTCCCCTAGTTCTAAAGGAAGCACCGGTCCCTGGAAGATCCAAGTGCTGTCCAGTCTGCCCACCACAGAGTAGCTGCCCACAGACAAAGCTTGAGATGACATGCTTGGAGACCATGTGTGACCCCCGAAGGCTGAAGGGACCAGGGTCTCTGTGTGCAGCTCCTGGCACCTCTGAAGAATTTATAGAAGAGACTACAGCTGCTGACTGCCTCGCTCCATCCTTTCCCCTCCAGGAGAGTACAAACCCATCCATGCTAGGGGTCCATGAGCTTGAGTAGCATACGTCCCCCACAGAGACTGTGCAGTTGGAGCCTTTTGGGTGAAGTGTCTGTGCGGTCCTCACGCTGACGGGTAAACTGGAGGATGACAGGCCAGACACAGGAAGGGGAAGAGCCAGGAAACATCTGGCTTGTTTCACAAAGTCTCCTCAGGAGAATTTCTTCCTCCTCCTCCTCCTCTTTCTCTTCCTTTTAAGATTTTTTTTTTAGTCTCCCTGTGTGGCTCCGAGCAGACTGGCGCTCACGATCCTCCATCTGTCCTTCCAGAAGCTTCAGTTATAACTGCACCTCAACCACACCTGGCTTGTGTCAAGTGTTCAAGAGAGGAAACTGCTAGACTCCACTTCTATTGAGAAACATAAACCTCGAGCTGCCAGATTCAGGACCCCCATTCCATTCCTCTACCCCTTGAAATTTGCAGGTTGATTTCAAGACCCTGGTTTGTGGATTTGACATGGCTTCTCTTGCCTCTGCAGGGTCCCCTCTAACCATCTCCTATGAATGTCCTCAGCTCCCCCCCCCCCAGCAGTGCAGCCTCTGTGGCCACAGGCATGAGCACATGGAAGCAAAAAGAACATACAGACACACGATCACCCATATATCACCTGTAGCTTCAAGCTGGGCTCTGGTCAGCCTGCTGTCTGGCTACAATTCACACTGCTCACTTACCATCCTGTGGTCTTTGGACCTGTGCCTCCTACATTAGAGGCCTGTTAGACGTAAACTGAGGAACTGCATGTATACATGCCTGTGGCACACAGTAGGTGTTCAGGAGGGTCAGTTAGCACTGGCCAGTTCAGCGGACCAAGTTAAGCACCTGTAGTCCTGTGGACTCAATTGTCTATACACATATGCTGCAAACACACTAGCTGTAAGATAAATAAATCCCTTCTGGTCAGGTGGACCTCAGAACCCTCAGTTCTAGAGACAATGTCTGGAAATTCAGAAGTGACACCCTGTCCTGTCTGTTGAAGCTATTTGATCCTCACGGGCCCAGGCTTCACTGACATGTGCATCTTCCCATCCTGACTGAGTTTCGACATCCTCTCAACGTTGTTGGATGCCTTGCACTCCCGGTCGCTGGGATGGGGCTGGCTGGTCAGAGGATGTTAGGCCAACATTGATAATGAAGGTCTAAGGCAAACTTCACAAAGCGGGCATTAGCAGTCAGAGGTCCACAATGGAAGCAGCCCATGAGGTCAAGAAGACCGGAGAGTCTGGGAGTTCAAAAGATAGTTGTCTCTCCCTCTCCTGCCTCAGTGGGCAGCCCAGGGCTTCGGAGAAACTGGCAGTGTTTCCTTTCTCTCCCTCCTCGAACCTTTGCACCCCAACTCAAGTGGATCCCAGGTTTTGGGCATTTTTATGGTGACTGCTTGTCATGGAGAAGGGGAAACAGCTCCTTCTCACCAGCACGTTCAGCCTCCAATAGAAGTGCAAGGGGGCGGGCTCTCCCAGGAGACCCCGAGAAGGGCCCTTAGCTGTGGCAGTCAGGAGGCAGCTGGCTAGCCCAGTCCAGACCAGTTACCTGCCAAATTTCCTTTCCCTGGCACCTCCCCCAAAATGCACCAGCAATACCCACCTTGCTCTGCAAGCCTGCCAGCTACACACACCAGTGTTGCTTGAAATGATAGGGCACCAGGAGACCACCCTGCCAGAGATCTGGACAGGACAGTTCTTAACGTGAAGGAATACTCATTGCTACACAAAGGAGCAACAGTCCATTTTGCCAGCAGGGCATCGAGGGAGCACCACCTGGGCAACGAGGGTTACAGTCACTCTCTGCTGCCCCAGGCCATCCATCTAGCCAAGACTTTGGGGGGGGGGGGGAGGAGTTAAGCCCTAGGAGGAGATGCTGATTTTAATGAACTTGGTTCACATTGCAAGGCTGATTCCTCTTACCTTTAACGTGAACTCACAGGCGGATTAAAGTGAAATAAAAACTACTATTTGAGTTACATTTTCAGCTTATTGGAAACATGCATTACCTCCCTGTGACGGGGCCGTGAGAAGGGAAGTTATTATCTTTCTTTAGAGTCTGTAAACGCTTTATGGCCGAGGCATTAAGCCTGCTGGGGGCGGGGGGAACGGAGGGAAAAAAATTGTTCCCACTTACCTTTGTTGTCCAGTCACATACTCCAGTGGGAAGGAAGCATCCCAAGTGAGTGATGAAGAGCCAGGTGAGCCCCAGCAGAGGAGTGGAATTATTTTCCTCTTTAGGCATGTGAACAGTTAAAGTACCATTTGGCAAGGGAGCTTGTTCCGTCCTCCAGAGAGGCTGCAACTCACCGCCATCCCAACCTCTCCCTGTTCTGGTATTTCTTTCCAGGAGAAAAATGGCCTCCATCCCCAAGAAATGCATCTTAGTGGGAGTATTTGTATAGGCCACGACTCTGGACATTTGGAAGCAAGGAGGAGCCAGAGAAAGGGCAGATCTCAGT
Organism: Rhynchomys soricoides; assembly: GCA_019843965.1. Taxonomy (NCBI): domain Eukaryota; kingdom Metazoa; phylum Chordata; class Mammalia; order Rodentia; family Muridae; genus Rhynchomys; species Rhynchomys soricoides. The sequence continues at coordinate 4,444,803 of JADRCH010000062.1, forward strand.
CAAGATTGCATCCATGAGGGAATGAGAAACTCACCATATGAACCTGGTTCCAGAGAAACAGAAGACCTCTCCCCCTCCCCAGTCCCTCTGCATACTGTCAACACAGAGAAGCCCCCGTGCTCCAGGTTTGGAGTCCAGCTTTCTGGCTCCTGGAAGGAAACCTGCCCAGGATGTCTGCTCTGTTTTCTTTTAAAGCTATGGAGACAAGGGCGCATCAGGGGGGTCTTCAGTGTAAAGCAGAGGCTGCCCAAGAAGCCAGTGCTCAGCTGAGACGCCAGACCTGACCTTTCTGAGGTTCTTTTCTGCGAGCTCAGAGGTCACGATGCTAGTAGTGTTCCAGAGAGTCGATCTCAGATGGTCTGGGAACACGAACACTGTTACATACTCCTTGTTTGGAGGGTTTTAATCATCCAGGACCCAGTCAGACAAACAAATCAGTCTCAAGTATTAAACAACAACAACAACAACAAAAAGAATTGCAACTTGAGCAATTGGAGACCAAAGTGGGAGAATCCCTGAGAATCTAAACAGGAAGTGGAATTCAGAGATGAGCATACACAGACATGGCAACCATGGCTGGCTGCATCCCTGTAACTTCAGTGGCAACTAGGAGAAAGGGTATAAGAGAAACTAGGCCCTGTCCTGAATGACCTTGAAGGCCTCTTGTGGAAATGGAGGCCTCTGAGGGAGGAACTGCTCATGGCCAGCTGGGACCACAGGTGGCTCCTGAGTTGGCTTGAAGAGGGAGAGATGGCCGGGTTCTCTCCTCTCATGACCCTCACCGTCTCCCAATAGATCTCCTTTTGGCAGAAGAAGCTGGCAAAGGCAACTGAGACTGAGCGGCCTAAAGGGTCTGAGTCCCTGCAGCTCAGAGCAGAAAGGAGAGCACAGTAGATACATGGGCAGCCAAATTCCAACACAAGCCGGGTGCGTTCTGTGTTAGTGTCCCTTAGCCTTGTCTGGGCCCTAGGGTAGCCACCAAGTAGGGTGGGGACAGTCATAGGGATTCCATTGCCAACCTCTCTGACCTAAGCACCTGTGGGCAAGCAGATGGTACAACCTAGTAACACACAAAGAAAAGCCAGGGGCGGTCTTTCTTCACTCTCCTGCATCCTTATCAGGACGCCAAATGCTATGCTTTGACCGCTCCCTTCCTGGGAGTCATGGCACAGAGGGGAGAGAGAGAGAGAGAGAGAGAGAGAGAGAGAGAGAGAGAGAGAGAGAGATCCAAAGAAGACCAATACTCAAATCCTTAGTGTTCTTGACTGATTCTAGAAGTTTCCATTACGACACATGCTACCTTCTCCTCACCTATAAAATGGGAATGCTGTTAGTGAATGCTGTTAGTGCCTACCTCACCTCTGTGAAGATGAAGGGAAAAATCCAACATGTAAAGCATAGACCATGCACTAAGTTGCCAGCTATCTCGTTAGCCACCAGATCCTTCCAGAAAGATCCCTGGCTGCTCCCACTGAGAAGAGCCTTCTACCATCCAGCTCTAAGCCAGTGCTGGGACATTCGAGTGGGGCACAGAAATCCTCATCCCCATAGGGGTCAGGATGGTCAGGTCTGCTTGCTAGAACTTCTCATCAGAAGAACCCTTTATGTGGCAGAAACTCTCTCAGACATGATTGACAGCTGCCGAGCTCTCAGTAGGTCTTCAGTGAGGCCCTGGAGGCAGGAGGGTGAGCTATGAGGAAAAATTTGAGTAGGTAAGAGCAGGCTTCTAGGGACCAAGCCCAGTAGAGACTCATTGAAGCCTTGATAAACTGTTGCCGGATGTTAAAAATGGAGTTTGCAGGGCCAAGTGCTCAGACTGTGAAGAATGAACAGCTTCACTCCTGAAGCAGTCACTGAGCCCAGGAGACATTGGCAGCCCCCAGCAGGGCCTCACGGCACAATCCCTCACCCTCCCTCATCCACCAGCAGGGCTGTTTCCAGACAGGACTAGCCTCCCACCCTTCACCATTCATAAACAGGCACACAGCTCCTGAACTTGGAGATCTGCTCCAGGAGGACTGGCAGCAGGCTGGAGGCTGGAGGCTCAGAACCAACACTGGGCCTCATTACTGAGGATCACATGGCCCCCATGGACACTCATTAGAGGCCTAGGCGGGAAGCTAATGGGGAAGGCTGCCATTCAGTTTTATATTCCACGTCTCCTGGGCCTGTAGAGTCTGTAGTTACCGCATAGACTTTTGAGTTGAAACATCTCAAAGCAGCATCTGCTCAGACTTCTTCCCCACTCAGGCTCTCTACAGGTCCCCTGCCTAAATGTCTGGGTAACAGAAAACCACAAGGTAGTTATGAGCTGTGATTTTCTCTCCTCAGCTAAAGAAAGAGAAAGCATTCCCACCTGCTTGCCTTCCGAGCCAGAGCGAATGCTTTGAGGACTCTCAAGGGAAAACCAGGGGAGAGGTGACCCTATGAGGAGTGGGGGTGGGAGGGGGGCAGTGAGCCTACTGAGGAGTCCGTTTTGTGATAAGGGAAAGTCAGGGCATTGCCTAGGCCACTGCTTCCTCCTGATGACAGCTGCCCTCAGAGGAAGGGACCTCCAGACTGCACACACTTCACTTCAGCAGCCTCTAGTCAGGAACAGCTCAGCAGCTGTACCACTCAACAACTGGCTCTCTGGTACAGGAGCTCCCATGGCAGCATTTGCCAATTTCATGGTGAGATTCTTCTCACTGTGGTCCATTCTGAGAGCCCCATTACAAGGTGACATTACTGAATGACAGGGAAGAGACTCAGAGAAGCACATAGTTCGTTCTCTTTCTCTCCCTCCCTCCCTCCCTCCCTCCCTCCAGGGAATCTTAGGCTACTAATCTAAGCATTCAGATGAATGGGTCAGAGTATAGACATAACCTCTCTCCTCTCTGCCACCTACTGACACACATGTGACACAGTAGCCACGCCCACAAAGCCTCAAGAGTAGGAGCACATACCTTTCTATACTGTTTTTTGCCACAGAGATGCAGTAGCGTCCAAGAGCAGGGTAGCACCAGGTCGGTCACCCAGGCTGTCTGTGTAGAGCTACCCAGCAGCCCTTGAAGGACCCTGTGGCATCACAGCACCACCTGGTTAAAGCCAGAAAGCACCCTTGCCCCCACCCTCCAGTGTGCACAGTTTCTTTCTCCCACCTCCTCCTCTCTCAGTGAGAGAGTGTGCTGCTTCAGTTCTAGGCAGGAGGAACCCCATTGCTCCCATTGCCCTGGCTCCATACCTTCCATATGCTGAAGAATACAGACACTAGGGCCAGAGAGGTTGCTCAGCAGTTAAAAGCACTTGCTCTCTTTGCAAAGGACCCAGGTTCGATTTCCCACACCAAGGTCAGCTGGCCCACAATCGTCTGTACCTATAGTTCCAGGGGATCTGATGCCCTCTTCTAGCCTGTAGGGGCACGTGATACACAGGGCACACATGCGAACAAGCAGGCACACACAAACACACAAATAAAAACAAATTTAAGGAATATAACAAAGATGACTAGGAAGCAATGAGTTTTGATTGTTTGCTTTGAATTAAATATGAATTATTTAAGTAAGTTCATATAACTTAACTTTAATAATTCTACTAAAATTTTAGTAATTCTTGTAAAGGACTAAATGTAGTTTACTATTAAACTTGTATTAGTCAGAGTTCTCTAGAGTCATAGAAGTTATGGGTAGTCTCTGTATAGTAAGGGGATTTGTTGATGACTTGCAGTCTGTAGTCAAATTCCCCAACAATGGTCAGTTGTGAATGGAAGTCCAAGGATCTAGCAGTTGCTCAGTCCCACAAGGCACGCAGGTGAATAAGAGTGAATCTTCCTTCTTCCAACGTTCCTATGTAGGTCTCCAACAGAAGGTGTGGCCCAGATTAAAGGTGTGTAATCCCCTCACCTGGATCTGGGACTTGCATTGTCCCAGGCTGACCTTGGACTCAGAGATCTCCTTGCCTTAGTCTCCTGGGATTTATAGCCACTATGTCCCAAGATCTCCATGCCAAGATCCAGGTCAGAAACTTGTATCTCCCAACCTTAAGATCAGGATCACAGGTGAGCCTTCCAATTCTGGATTGTAGTTCATTTCAGATACTCAAGTTGATAACCAGGAATAGCCAGTACATGGCTTAATTCTGTTTAGACTTCTATGATCTTTTAAAAAGTAGTTTGTTTTATATACATAAGTGTGTGGCTTGCATGTGAGTCTGTGCACAAGTGCACGCCTAGTGGTCCTCTGGAACTCAAGTTATGGATGCTTGGGAGGTACTATGAGGGTGCTCAGAATTGAACATGGGTCCTCTTTGAGAACAGCAAGTGCTGAGCCATCTCTCCAGCCTGACGCCTCACCATCTTTAACAACCAACTCTTATGAGAGAGCCTCAGCACACTACTACTGTATCAAGCATTCTGGTCCCTTGTATTCAGGTGCTATGGAACAACAACAACAACAAAAACAAAAACAAACCCATAGTGAAAATGCCTTAAAATGAAATTATCTTACCATTTGAGAGCAAATTTGTTTATACTTCTCACCACAGAAATCAGAAGTAACCTTGGGAGAAGGCAAGCAGAGGCATGTTCTAAATGAGGAAATGAAGAGTCAGAGAGCAGAAGTGAGCCCAGCCTGCTTGGCTGGCCAGGGGCCAGCATCTGTCATGCTCTCAGGCTATGCTCACCTCCTCTGTCCATGCTTTCGATAAAGGGCAGCCCATGGCCAGCCCTGAGCTTGCCTGGTGGAGCCTCATTGCACATCTGCCTAGCAATGGTGACCTGTCAGATATCATAGCTGGAGAGCATATGCAAGGACTGGAATCAGCCCTTTTACAGCAACCTGAGAGAGGGCAGTAGATAAAAAGTTATAATCATGTCTTTCCTAGGGCCTTTCTGTCTCAGAGCTTAAAGTCAGTGACAGGTTGTGAGGCACCTAAAAACCACCTTCCTCCTCACAACGTTGGAGGGAACAGAGTTCTCTGAGCCTTGTCTTCTGCCTCTGGAATACAGGATATTGATGTTTCTGGAAAATGGATCAGCAGGGATGTGGGACAAAAACTTTAGCCCAGGCTGAGTTGGCTTCCTGGACACCAAGAGCAAGGTAGCATCTGTTGGTCACTCAGACTGTCTATGTATGGCTATCCAGCAGCCCTTGAATGGTATCATGACACCACGACCCTGCAACTGTCAGTGTTGGGTTCTAGGACCCTGCTGAGTCAGGAAAGTGGCCCCTCCACAGCTTCCAGTGGGCACAGGGAATCCTTTCCAACCTCCTCATCTCTCAGTGCCACCGCTGCTTCAGCTTCTGGGCAAGAGGAACCCCCTGATGCCCAGGCTGTACCCCTTCTATTTTATCTCTCCCCATTTTCTGGCATGTAGGTTTAGCATGCTGACTCTCTTAAACATCGCGCTTTATGGCCGTTTGCAGTGCAATTTCATTCCTGTCCTGCCATTCAATTTGAATTAAATATCAAACAGATGTGAGTCATTTTTTGGTGCTCTTTTTTAAAGAAAAAAAAAAGTTTAATATTGGGGAGCGTGCCCTCCTAAGATCAGGAAAGCCATTCGGAGAAATAAGCCTGCTCAAATTAAAAAAGAATCGTATTTGGTTTAGCTTGAGATGCTTTCAAGTGGTACCTTTCGAAGTGCTAAGGAGCAGTGTTTCCAGCAAGCTATAAAGCATCAGGAGAAAGCAGGGTAAGATATATGACCTGGGGCTGGTGGGGAAATTGAGCTCCAAAAGGGGGCAGCCCCACCCGGGAGGAAGCTCTGAGCCTGAAGATGAGGTTTACAGATGAGGTTGGGGGAGGCCATCTTCCCCTAAGGTCCTAGGGAGGGCCTGTGCTTTGCAGCCTGTGTGGTCAGGCTGAGAAGGAAGGCAGAAGGGGTCCTCCATGTGTCAGAGACCCAGCCGGGCCTGTGCATCATGTCCTACATTCACAGGTTTGTACTACCATGGCCCATCTCCCATAGTCAGCTGTTAAGGTCCGAACTGCCTTTCCAGACATCTTGCCGTTGTCCCTTGTCTCTGTTGACATCTCTTGGATGATGGGATTTCTGGCCACTTGACAGATCATTGGAAAATGAGAAGAAGGTTACGCTTCCCCTTTGCAGACAAGATCACAGATAAAGTTGCTCATAACCTATGAGCAACCTATGGCCACTGCCCAACACAGCCTAACAGCACAGAGCATCTATTCACTGAAGTGTTTCACTTATAGGGCTGGGGCCCATCTCATGATGGCTTTTCCCATGAGCAGGAATGGCTGATCAGACTCCAAACAACTCCCCTCAATTCTTGGCAGCAACCATACCTGCCTCTCCAAATTATTGGACCTGCCGCCACTCGTGGCTTCCAGCCAGGACCTCTTAGGGCCAGCTGAAGTATTTCCATGTGGTCCCTTGACTCACTATTCCAAACGCCATTACTCTAGCTTCAGCACTGACTGCAAACCACATTTCCATGTCCAGGGCATGGGGCCAGCTTGTTCTAGACATCTTGGATGCCTGCTACAATGCTCTGCACACCCAAGGTTTGCCTCAGGGACAACATGGAAACACCAGGGACCTTGCCTCAGGCCCTGCTGTTGAAACAGAGCCAATACTTCCTAGAATCCCACCGGCAGGTGGAAGGACTTAAAAGAAGAAAACCCTAGACTTTGGTAGCTAGTCAGGTAGCTGAAGTCGAGAGCTAGGTTCACCCCTTCCCAGCTCTGACCTTAGCAAGCATCACTCTTAGCCAGTTCTTTCTTGTCTTTCATTTCCTCCCTCCCTGCCCCACCCCATGTGTGTGTGTGTGTGTTAATATTATGTATATGGGTGTTTGGCTTGCATATATGCCTGGACACAGTTTGCATGGAGTTCCCACAGAGACTAGACACTACAGATGGTTGGGAGACACCATGTGGGGACTGAGGATCAAACCCCCAGGTCCTTTGAAAGAGCAGCCATCTCTTTAGCTGAGCGCTAAAGACATCTATGACTGCTGAGCCATCTCTCTAGCCCCATGCCGACTCCCCGTTCTGTGTGTGCACTCATCTCGTGCCAAGGAGGATGGGGTGGCATTCAGAGTACTCAGTACAGTCAGGGACCAGTACTTTAGCACTATAGTGTTAAGTAGTCATCTTTCCATCCTATCTCTAAGCTGATGGTACTCGATAGGAGGCTGGGAGTTGTGTCAGAGCCAAGTGTCCCCCTGAAGGAACCACAATGATGGTCTCAGGAGGCATAGGGGACACAAAGGGAGAGGGGATGTATTGTACCTTGTAGTTATGTCTCAGGGAGAGATGGGAGGTGAAGCTGAAGGAAGACCAAGAGGCTGCAGATGAGGAACTGAGAGTGGAGAACTGTCGATGCTCCAATGGGCCTGTGTCCAGGGCCCACCTCTGAGACCCCATGCTGGCAGAGCGGGGTGGCGGGCAGTCCATAGAGTGAAAGGGGCAGCTGTCTGCTGCGAAGGAAGGAACAACCACATTCGGTTTTTAGAAGGGCTCTCAGCTCAAACGAAGGGTGGTCAGACAGGGATTCTAGAGAAAGAAGCTGTGCTTGGATGATGGGCTGGGGGGGGGGGGGGACAGAGGCAGAGTCAGACAGACAGACAGACAGACAGACAGAGAGGCAGCTTCACCTTGCTGCTCACCAGGACAGGCAGCCAAAAGATCTCAGTCACCTCCCACCCTGCACACTGGGCGTGGCAATCAACCATTCATTCCGTCTTCACGGAGAGCAAGAGGTCCTCGGAAGGGGGCTTAGTGTACAGCCATGGAATAGCTCCCAGCTCACCACTGAAGGGCTGTACACACAAACAGACCTGGAGCCCTCTTCTCACAGGGTTTGAGGGATCTCAAGGGAATCCCTTTGATTCTTGGCAGCAAGCATGCCTGCTGCTTGGCACAAATCCTCTGCCTTTAGAGCTAACTAGAGAGGCCAGATGTCCTCAGGGAAAGGGACCTGACTCTCTTAGTCTTAGCGTTAGGTAGAGTTAGCTCTCTTTTTCTCCCTTCTCCCTCCCACCCTACAGAGTGGTGGAGACTGGGGATCTTAGGTTGTTAAAGAAGGCTGACATGGGCTGGGGAGAGGGCCCAGAGGGTCGTGTTTGCTGTTCAAGCCTGAGGCCCTGGCCTTGGATCTCCAGCAGTCATGTAAAAAGCTGGTGTGGTGGCAGTGCCTACTGTGCCTGTAACCACAATGTTGGAGGCATGCATAGGCCGGTGCCAGGAGCACACCGGCTGGCAGTCTAGCTAAAATGGCAAGATTCGGCTTTAGTGGAGAAACCCTGTCTCGGAGAACAGAGTAGGGCAGGGCAGGGGATGGAGAGTGATAGAGGAAGACACTTATATCAACCTGCACAAGCACGGGTGAGCAACCTACACACACTCACATACACACACACGCACACACACGCATGCACACACACATACATGCATGCACACATACATGTACATACATA
>JADRCH010000062.1:4453235-4534706 GCA_019843965.1 Rhynchomys soricoides
CACATACATGTACATACATATACACACACTCACACATGCACAGGTGAGCAACCTACATACACTCACATACACACAGACCACACACACACACATGCATGCACACACACACGCACACACACATACATGCACGCACACCTACATGTACACACATATACACACACTCACATATGCACATACACATACACACACATGTATGCACACACACACACCTGACCATGGTGTGGATCAGTCACACATCCCCAGTCTGTCCCCCATCCCAAGAACCTCTATCTGAAGCCACCCATATTCATTCTGATGGCCTGCTTCTATGTCCCCTGTATGGCAAGGGCCTTCTCAAACTCCCCCACCGCCACATCTGAGGTCACATTAGTCTTGTCCTCTGCTGATGCCACAGGTCTTAGGCTGGTTAGAACTTTAGCATCTTATACACATTCAGATCTATTGTTGTGCTGCAATAACCTACTAGTGACTTAAAATTAGTACATAGGCAGTCACTGACATCATTATTCAGTTTTCCAAATAATCAAGATAGACTGTTACATCCACCTTTGAAGTGTTTGTAATATCTTGGGCTGTGTTTGAAGTTATAATCCAATGCATCCCTGAAATGTACTTTTGGGGAAATTCCCTTGAAGCTGCTCCCAGGGAGCATATGCCCAAGTGGGTGCTATGTATGGATTCTGTCAGCTCTATTCTAGGCATATACCTGATAGTTGACAGAAAATATTTCATTGGCCCACATGCCGATTCAGCACACAGTGTTCTTAAGATGCCCATTTTACAGATGTGAAAACAGGTAGGTGGGATAGGGGTGTAGTCACTTACTCACTGGTACCAAGCATGTCACTGTGTCATTTCTTGGGCTCCTCTGTTTCCAAGGTATAGTCTCTGGGTTGAATGGAAGCCCTGAGTGCCTTTGTTCATACTAGTGAAGGACTAATGGGGAAATAGTCCCACAGCAGCAGAGGCATGATGGAATGAGGAAGCTGCTATTTCAGCCTCTGAAATCACCTCTGCAGATGGCCATCTCAGACCAGGCCCAAGACTGCCCTTCCTGACCCCTCTGAAGATGTCCTTTTAAGTGAAGGGGGTACTTTAGGATCTCTAAGCCCCTTGGAAGATGTGAAAATGGGGGCAGGTCAGCCACATGAAGAGCAGCCTACAATGTGTAAACACACTTCGGGATGCTAATCTCTCAGGTCAGGCTCTGGGGCTCTGGCTGCCCACTGCAGGAGCAGAGACAATGCAATCCTGGATAGATAGATGACAGGTGGTCTTGGGGATCATGGGGTCAGGCAGGACACTTTGTGGGCACCTCTGCCCTGCATCAGCCTAAATGTCCTGCCCAGCCTTCTCCAGATACAAAGCAGCCATAGCTGCCAGGCTAGAGAGGGGATCCAGGTTCACACAGAAATCCCTGGCCCCTGGTTGTGCCCCTGGCCGAGGTGCACAGGGCTAATCAGAACCACCTGTGTACATGGAATTTCCTGCCCGGGTTCAGCCTTCATTTCCTCTGCCAGTAAAAACCCAAGGCATGCAAAGGTGAAAGAAACCAGTCAGTCAATCACCAGACGACGGCCACCAGGGCTGCGGAGACGGGACTTTCTAAATTAAAATTTAATTCTCACCCGATGGCCCAGCCAGGACAACCATGATTCAAACCCTACGACCAGTGGCCACAGCCAGGCAGCCCTCTTGCAGGAATGAACCTCATCCCCTGGCCAGAGGAGGGTGTCACCTGCCTGCCTGCCTTGGTCTTCAGGCTATAGGGCAAACGCCTCAGATTGAAAGTGACGCCCTTCCTTGTCAGCTCCATCCTGCAGCTGCAAGGGCTGTTGCCTGATTAGCTTGCTCTTGACTTCAGGCTGTTTGAATTATTAGGTGCTGGAGAGATCAGAGCTCCCCGGTGACCCAGTGGTCATTTAGTAGACAACATCAAAGCTGGGGCAGCCAGAGTCCAAACTGGAGGATAATGGTCAGAGCCTGAGGGTCTGCGCTCTGTCCTAGCGCAGCAGGTTTAGGTGAGGAGAGAGTCATAAAAACGCCTCTGGTTTTTTCCAGAACATTTTCCCAGAGATTCCTGCAGGCTAGCGAGGTGCAGCTTGGAATGGGGAGGAAGAAATGTCACCCTGCCCATTTTATGATCACACCAACTTTGTCTAAAGAATGACTCTCACCTGACTGCACAGAGGGAGGGCAAGTCATGAGGCCATCACAGGAGATGGAGGCATGGAAAGATGGGGGAGTGGCTCCCAGAGGCCAAATCCAGGCTAAGGACCTAGGCCTAAGGTTGTTTGATCCTGAGCTCAAAGCCTGTCTTGGGCCACTGTGCAAGCTGACTTTCCACAGAACAGAAATAAGGAGCGCTCTCTCTCTCTCTCTCTCTCTCTCTCTCTCTCTCTCTCACACACACACACACACACACACACACACACACACACACGGTGGCTGAAAGGCGGATATGCACATGGGGAGCTCTAAGATGAGGGATGCAATAACGTAGCAATCTCTGAGAGGAAGCATCTGCCTCCGGCATTGACAGGAAGCACAATGCAGGAGGGATGATCCAGATTTCTGAAAGATCTGATCCCTCCTGCTCACCACAGACCCACTTCCTTTCAGTTTCATACCTGTGCCCCTTGGCAAGATGCCCACAGACATGTGGGAGCTGAGATGACAGGACCAGCCCAAGTCCTTCCTAGTCCTGGAGACGTTGGAGGGTGGGATGTGAGAGACTGTAGGAGAGCCTGGCAGGACATAGCATTTCTCAGAAGTGGACCTTCACCAGGCCTCTCTCTCTCTCTCTCTCTCTCTCTCTCTCTCTCTCTCTCTCTCTCCCTCTCTCCTGTTCTCCCTCCATCCCTCCCTCTTTCTCCCTCTCCATATCTCTGTCTCCCTTCCCTCTCTCTCCCTCCCTCCCCCTCCTCCCACCCTCCCCTCTGTACTGTATAGATAATGTATGTGTGTGTGTACAGGTGTACACTCCTAAGTAGTGCCCACAAAGAGTCCAGAAGCTGACTTCTGGTGTCCTCCATCATCTTCTGCCGTATTTTTGAGATTGGGTCTCAATCTTACTGAACCTGGATCTTAGTGATCCTGGATCTTACTGAACCTGGATCTTGCTGCTTTAGCTAGACTGACTGCCCAATGAGGCCCCAGGATACTCTTACCGAGTTTTTCAGTGCTGGGATGATAGGTATGAAGCACCTGTCACGTGCTCGGCTGTGATATGGGCACTAGGGACTGAAATCAAAGGAAAGCACCCCAAGATCTTCGCCCTGGGTCATCTCCTTACCTCCCTCTATCAACAGAAGCCACACAAGCGGCTTCACTGGAAATTACCAAGCACAAACCATACATGAGATAGTTCCCATAAAGAGTAAAATGGGACAGATCCAATTTGTTACATTTAATCAGGAAAGGGGGGCAGGAGAAATGGCAGTGGTAGCCAGCCCTTACTGCTCCTGCAGAGGACCTAAGTCCAGGGCACCAGTAGTAATTCATGTCTGCCTCTAACACCAGATCCAGGCGACCCAACACCCTCTTCTGGCCTCTGTGGGTTTCTGTGTCCATTTGGTGCACATATATGCATGAAGGCTTGCACATACATAACATAAAAATAAGTAGATCTTTTAAAAGGGCTCTCCTTGTGAGTGGTATTGGGTAGGAGTTGCCACAGCCGGTGGGAATACAGTAAAGACTGACTCAGCTTGACCTTGGTGCTGGCTGTGTTCACTGAGTGAAAATCCAACAAGCCATAATGCACAATTTGTTCACTTTCCCATATGAATGTCATAATAAATACCATTTTCATAAAAGTTGTCAGGCCCAAAATCATTGTGCATATAAATAGGTAAATATGAACTGCCCATCCTAGCTGAGAAAATGTGGGCCTTACTTTGTTTTAAAGTAAAAACCTAAAAATATATCGTTTATCTCAGCATTGGAGTTAATTCCTTAAATGCTGTAGTGAATTTCCTTCCCACTAAAACAGTTTTCTTTTTTTAAATATTTATGTATATGCATGTGCACAGGTATACAGGTGCCTGCAGAGGTCAGAAGAGAACATCAGGTCTCCCAGATCTGGAATTAAAGGTGGTTATGTGCTGCCTGTGCCCTGGACTACTCTCTGCCCGGCCCTGCCTGCCCTTGGTGGGTTGGAGGTGAGGTGTAGCAGAACCAAAGACACAGACTCCGGGAGCAGGTGAGAGATGCAGCAGCAAGCCATCTGCGAGCTGCTGCAAGCTCCATTAGCACCCTCCACCTGCGCCCCATTGGTCCCAAGAAAGCGTCTTTTCTAAACAGCAGTTCCCCATCAGCTGGCATTTGTCTGTGTCGGCAATCCTTGGTCTCCCAGGCAGTCCTCAATTAGGTCCCGGAGATGCCTTTGCGGCTGCACACACACACACACACACACACACACATTTCTATAGAGGCGGCCATGCCGTTTCTCCTACAGTTATGAACTGCCCATTGTGAGTGCCAAGAACTGAACTCAGGTTCTCTGCAAGGGCAGTAAAGGCTCGGGACCCCTGAGCCATCTCTCTAGCCAACCCTTCTCACTTTTTTTTCTGGTGCATGATATGTATGCGTTTTCTCGCTTTAGTGATTGTCTCATATGAAAAAAGTCTTTAAAACATATTTCATGGCTAGTGCAGTTCTGCCCCTGCTGCTGCTGGTTGCAGGACTCGGGGGCCTGGCTTCCATTCCTCCTTCTGGTTGATGACACTCCATCTGTTTGGGTGCATCCCTCAGATTCTCTTCACTCATCAGCTGCTGGCTACCTAGGCTGAGTGTGAACTCTGGCTTTCTGTAGGACCTGTGCATGCATGGATGTGGATTCCATCCTCTTTGACCCATGCAAGTATGTCAGGGTGATGTAGAGACCTCCATCCTTGTTCAACATAGTAAAGGCACAAGTGGTGTTCTCACCAAGAGGATTCAGGAATTCCCTTCCCTCGACATTTGCTCCAGGATCTCTTTGTCGTTCTTTTTCTTTTTAAATAAACAATAGTGTAATAGCCATTTTACCTGCAGCTAGTTGGACAGCTCACTGTTGCTTTGATTTGTATTTTCCTTGGTGGCTAATGATTTTCTCCTAACATTTATATGTTCAGCAACTATTTGTGTTTCTTCTTTAGAGAAGGATCTGTTTTCAAGTTGAATTATTTGTCTTTCATGGTCAAGATTGAGTTCTTGGAGCCAAGCATGGTGGCACATGCCTTTAATCCCAGAAATGGAGGCAGAGGCAGGTGGATTTCTGTGAGTTCAAGGCCAGGCTGGTCTACAGAGTGACTTGTAGGACAGCTAAGACCACATAGTGAGACCCAGTCTCAAAAAAAGAGAAAGAATCCTTTATGTATATGGCTGTCTGTTATCTTTATGTAATTTGGATGGCTTATGTCTGGCAAATATGTCTTCTCGTTCTAACTCATTACCCCGCTCACTGGTTCCTTTGCCAGGATTTGATGGGCTCCCATTTGCCAATAACAGCTCTTATTTCCTCTGCTCTGGGTCCTCTCCAGAGAACCCTTGCCTGTGTCTTGAAGTGTTTTCTTCTCAAAATGCCAGTTGCAGATCTTCCAGCCTTTGATCCCTTTCGGGTTGATTCTTGCGTAGAGTCAAAAAAAGATCAAATTTCATTTTTAGGGGAGGGGATTTGTTTTCAATACTCTTCAAATAATGAGGTTTCTGCTCTCGAACAAACCAAAACACTTGTTGGCAGGGCTGATCCCAGTGAGAGCACAGGACACTCAGAAGACTCTGACACAAGCCATCTGACATGAGCTGGCAGGGCTCAGTGATGGAGCTGCAGCAGCCTGCAATCGGCTCATTATTCTTTGTGTGTGGAAAGGCACGAGCCTGAACCTCTCCAGGATCTAAGATTTTATGAGTTGGCTCTGTAGCACACCTTCTTTTGGGAAGAGAGGTGGTGAGAAGGCAGTGGGAATGTGCCAGGCAGCAGTTTTAAGAAAACAACTCATGAGCTAGTAGAGAGAGAGGGTTTCTCTGCTTTTCTACCGCAAGTATCTACAGGCCAGGACTCAGTGACCCAAGTACCAGACTTTGGGCTTATCTTGATCAACCCCAAGACAGAAGACTTTTCTCGTCTTGCAAAGTGCCTGAAAGCATGGGAATATTCCTCAGGAATTTCCATCAGCCTGGCCAAGAAGCTGCTGCCCAGTGGCTTGTCTGAGAAAGACGTAGAGGCATCCAGAGCTAATCCTGGAGTCCTCATTGGAGGCTACCCCCTGTCAACTGCCAAATGCAGCCGGAGAAAGCCTCCTGACTCTGGTATAATTGCTGGTCTTGGGCTACACTGGGACAAGCAGTCCAGCAGGGCTCTGTGGGTAAGAACCTTCTCCACAGGACTTGTAAGAGCCACAGTGGAGAGATCAAATAACCAACTTGCTCTCAGCCCTACAGCAGGCCTGTTCTCCATCAAGCAGGACATGCCAAGCCAGTCAGGACATAACTTCCCCGCAGACAGCAGGGCAATGAGGCAAGTCATAAAAAGGCCTAATCTCTTAAGGCAACACGAACTGTTGGCAAGAACGTAAGGAGAAAACAGCACTAGCCAAAGGCTAATTTTCTTCTTGGTGTAGATACCTGCTAACCCGCCTGCAGAAACAAACGTGGGAAAAATCCTGCTAACACCAGTGGGCAGCAAGATGCACAAATAGCCTTATCGTGACTATTAGTGACAGCTACTGATGAAGTGCTTTTCTGCAAAGGGCATTTTTATTCTGTAACTTGACAAATCTTTGTGCTTCCCAAATACTAGTAGGATTATCATCCCTTGTCATTTGTATCAAATATGAGAACCCAGAAGCCATTTATGTGAGTGTTTCCTGCAAAAGACTTTTGAATAGGGTATCAAAGGCTAGTAAGTTGTGGTGAAGCCTGGAGAAGGATATGCATGGGGTGATGTCACAGTCCTTATATTCAAGAACCTGTGGATTATAGATCTCAACTGAGGACAGCAAGCAGCTGCTATAGCTGGCACCACGACTACCGCCACAATCAGCTCTGTCGTTCTCGAAGCTGGTAGCCATCTTGGTTTGGCTTCATTGAAGCCCAACGCTCTAGAAGAAAGAAGACTTACTGTATGTGTCCTGCCTCCCAAAAATCACACAAGAAAGGTCATTAAGAGGAATTTATTTCTGCCAGGTACGGTAGCAAACTCCTTTAGTCCCAGCACTCCAGAGGCAGAGGTGGGCAGAACTTTGTGAGTTTGAGGTCAGCCCAGTCTACAAATTGAGTTCCAGGACAGCCAGGGCTCTATTACACAGAGAAACCCTGTCTCAAACAAAACAAAACAAAACAGAGAGAGAGAGAGAGAGAGAGAGAGAGAGGAAGAAATTTGTTTCTACCTGGAACCCTAGCTGCAAGAGAATCCAGGAAGCTTTCCAAAAAGCATCATGTCTTGGGAATAAGACCGTCTTTCACCTATGCTTTTTAGTTGAGGTTCAATCACTTGCCCAAGATCATGTAGGCAAGCCATTACTTGAGCCTAGGTTAAGAGATTCTAAAGTATGACCTTATCTTTCTGGGAATTAAGAGAATAGAAAGGAATCTGTGTATTCTATGAGTCCTTTCCAGCTACAGTTACACCGAGCGAGTCTTTGTTAGAACTCATATTCAACTCACATGAGGTCACTCTAAATTCCACGTACACAGTGCTTCTTGGTTGTGAGAAATTGATTGTTCCCATATTAGTGGAGATGAGTAAAGACAGATTTAGTGAAAGAAAATAAAAATCAATGTGATTGGTGTAGATCAAGCTTCAGATAAAATCTGCTTTCTCCTATGTGCCCCCAGCTATTCTCAGAGGATGACCGTGCTGTGATACGCCTGGTGTGTTAGACAGAGTAGTTCATTTCATCTACACCACATATGAAAGAGGCAGTTGCTTATGAAGAATTTCATAAGCAATGGTATTGAGTCTCAGATCAAAGGACTTGCCCAAGGTCACACTGCCTGTCCGTGGTAAAGCCAGAGCTGGTATCCGAATCTATTTCAGATTACATTTTGAAATTCTTAACGCCTGGCCATGTATATGCCTCCCTGACCCTTCAAGTTCTAGAAGCTTCTCACAGCACCTGAAGAGCCAGATCCATTCAAACAGTTGGCCCTCAGAGGAATGGAAGTGATTGAAAACAGACAGTGGTGATGGGCTCTGGAGTGCTTGAGGGAGCTGGTTCCTGCAGGCTTGTGAGCTACTTGAGACCAGGGCATCCCTCTAAGCTAGTGATTCTGGCCAGGCCCATCGTGGAGCCCTACCCGGCATACCCATACCGCTAGGCCTGGGACAAGGCCTAGAACCATGCTGTTCCAGATTAAGCATCCATATTAGTCTAGCCCTCTGCATCCGGGTAGACAACAGTTACAGGGGCAGAGCCCAGGCCTTGCCACTCTCTTCAGCTTTGAGTACACCGCTCGCCCTGCCCTCAGCAGAGAGGCTTCTTCTTGCAGTGGATGGGGATTAACACGGAGCACAACTGGACCATATGCTGAGCATTAGGGATTTTGGAACACTCAGACTTACGGGGGATGGCTTCCTCAAAGCCTTCCTCAGGGCTCGTGGATCTATGCAGCAGAGGGGACAGAGAGATTGTAAAAGCCAGAGGGGATGGGTGACTCCAAGGTAACAGTATCTTTCAGACACAGCAGGACTGAGGCACATATGAACTCACAGGGACCGTGGCAGCACACAGGACACCTCAACACATTCAAGTCAGATGGGTTTCGAGCACCGGGAGGGGGGAGGGAGAAGGAGACCCATCCCTTACCAAGAAACTTTCTGCAACCTATACCTGCTAACAAAGGAAAAATCTGGGGTTTTGTTTGTTTCTTTGTTTGTTTTGTTTTCTTTTGTCCCCACCCCACCCCCAGTGGAGTCCTACTCAGTCTGTCAGCCACACTTCAGGGCAGGCCCTATGCCCACCAGTAGTTAGCCAACACAAAATGAACTCCAAGGCGCACGCGTGTTGTTTGTGTGTGTGTGTGTGTGTGTGTGTGTGTGTGTGTGCGCGCGCGCGCGCTGTTTGTTTCTTTTTTTGTTTTGTTTTGATTTTTGTTTGTTTTTTTGGTTTTTTTGTTTGAGAGGGGAAATCATAAAGTTGAGGGTATAGGGAGGTGGAAAGGCTCTGGGAGGAGTCAGGAGCAGAGAAAGCATGATAAAAATTTTAGTGTGTGTGTGTGTGTGTGTGTGTGTATGAGTGCGCCTGTGAGAGAGAGAGTCCCACGGTCCAAATGATATGCCAACAGTTCTGTGCCTGTCACAACACACACACACACACACACACACACACACACACACAACCTCATGGGAAAGCTCTTTGGGGTGCTAGAGAAGCATAGAGACATAAACTGAAAAGAGCCTGGGCTCCAAAGGGACCATCTGGAGGAGAGCCATTCAGGAGAATCACCAAACCAGGAAAATCTATAGAGACAAGGGGATAAGCAAGAAGTAAGGTGTGAGGTGCACAGCAGCAAAGCCTCCCACACCACACACGAGCTACGCCACTACTAGGCACATCCTATGCTCGAAGGCATTTGCACCGTCTCTATTTAGAGACAGTCCCCAAATATTTTTAAGTCTCCCAGAAAACATGGTGACCTCTTAGCCTGCCACCTATTGACTTTAAAAAAGATTTATTTATCTTTATTTCTTATGTGTATGAAGGTTTTACCTGCATGTATGTATATGCATCATATGTGCGCTTTGTGTCCTCCAAGGCCAGAGGATGGCTTTCTATACCCTGGAACGGGGGTTATAGAAGGTTGTGAGCTGTCATGTGGGCAATGGGAACCAAACACAGGTGTCCTGCAAGGGCAGCAAATGCCCTTAACCACTGAGCCATCTCTCTGCCCCAGACTTTGAAAGCAAAACAAAACTCAACCAACCAAAAACAAAACAATAAACAAAAACAGAGTTCTAACAAGAGCCGGTCGTATTTAGCTCTCAGGTGACCAAAGCCGTGAATCCAGAGGGAAACACTCATTGTTATATTAAGAGCTGATATTCTGTCCTATGTCTTCGCATCTCTTAAAAATTCTCCTGTCTTCCCATTGCTGACAGAGAGCTCTTAGACCAGCCTCTTTCTGGAGTCGCTTAATATAAGGCCTGACAGTCCTCAACCACCAGGGGGCGATACCACGTAACAGAAGTAAACAGTAAACTGGAGAAATGGTGGGAATCCTCTGGCAGGTACTGCAGTGCAGGGGCCAGAGAGTCCTCGGGTAAATGGGAAGGGAACAGCTAAGAAGGCTTCTTTGACACCTGGCTCCCACTTACACACACACACACACACACACACACACACACACACACACACACAGAGTCACTGCTCCAAGGGCTACCCTACCTGAATTTTTTTCCTGCAAGTATAAAAACTCAATAGCTGGAACATTTAGCTGCAGAGGGTATGGAACAACTATGCTAATTCTACCCGCCACCAAAACATCTAAACACGTAGCTGTTGGAAAATGAAAACACGGAGTGAGGGTGGGGGGGAAGAGAGCAAACATGTCATGCAGAGCCATGGATCTGCAAGAGTCTGCAAGAAAACAGTTTCTTCCACGTCACTCTGTGGTTTCCTAGTAAAACCGAGGGCTGTGAGTTCTGCTTCCTGGAATGGGAGCTTGCTTCCCCTCGCCCCCATAACGAGCCCTTACTAAAAATACCTACAAAAGCTCAGCCTGTTTAACGGCACCAAAGGGCAACTGAAGATTTGTAGAGCAAGATGAAGGAGAGATGAGAAATCCCAAGTTCAGTATATATATCCCAGCAGCTAAGCAGAACTTTTGATAAGCACCCCAACCAGAAGAGCATTCAATAGACAGCTGGAGCTTTCAGTTGGAATCTCACGTCCACAGCTCCAGAACAAGAGGATTTTAGGGCATGGTTCCTAAAGATAGCCCAAGGCTGGCACTTGCAAGCAGACATTAGTCAGGAGATACGACCTCAAGGAACTACAAAGAGAAAAGAGACAAGGAGGAGAAGAGGGAGCATACATGAGAGGGGCTGCGTCAGGATAGTCGTTCTCAGCCCTGGAGGCTGGGGTAATTATTAGTGATTCCCTTTGGAGAACATTGACTCTACAGAGTTAACGCTCACATTTCCATGTTGTCCCAGAATCTCTCTAGGATCATAGAAGAATCTCATAGGGGTCAGGAGGAGAGATGCAATCCAAAGTCTAAACAAAGGAGATGTAAAATTCTAATATTAGATAAATAGATTTTAAGATACATTATAAAGAAGAAAAGTGACCATTTCATAATGATGTAGAACAATTCATTTCCTAACGAATTCACAGTCCTGGCCTGTCCATAGCTAACAATATGGTTTAATATATTAATATGCAAAGCATGTTATAGATAAGTGCATGCAGACACATATATGTGTCTAATGCATCAAAAGATGCATTCACAACGGACAGACCCAAAAGAGATGGACAAAGCAAGATTCAGAATAGAAGTCTTTTACACATCTCACTCCAGACCTGACTGGGAAAAAGAGGACAAAAAAATCAGCCAGGACATTGAAAATCTGAAAAATATAATTAATAAACCTGGCTTAATTGATTTATAAAACATATCTCGGTGATAATAAAATTCAAATTATTGCCAAGTGGATATGAACATTTTAATAGAGGAGAGTCATATGCTGAACCAGAAAGAACGTCAACAATTTTCAATGCATATAATGATCTGCTGAATGGTCTCTGTGTATGTTAGAAGTAGGTCAGAAGGAATCATCAACATCCGGACATGCCAAATGTCAAATATGTACTTTACAAAAAACCTAGAGCTGGAGGCTGGAGAGCTGTTAGAAACACTGGCTGCTCTTGCAGAGGATCCAGATTCGATTTCCAGCACCCACATGACTGGTCACAACCAACTGTAACATCGCAGGCCAGCCTAGGCTACTGAAATTCTGTCTCCAGGAAGTAAAAAGAAAAAAAAAAATCAAAATTAAAAAAGGCACTAGATTAAAACAGGAAAGCATGTAATCTTAGTCATTTAATTTGCGTGACTGAAAATTCAACTGAAAGGAATTAATTCTAGGTAAAGCAAGTACCCAAACTGACTAAGAATAGATAATTTAAATAAGATAAATTAAATAAACTAAGACTTGATCATTTAAATAATACTTTGCTCAAGAAATAGATCTTGTAATTCAAAACCTTCCCACCAAGGGAAACTCCAGACAGCTCCATTAATTTCTGTCAAGATTATATATAGGGAATGAATCTAGTTCAACTGATCCAATATCAAATCTTCCAGAAAATTTCAAAAGGAAGGAGAATAGTTATCCAGATTATCTTTTCAGCAAGTTATTTTGAGGGTGTCAACAAGCTAATTCTAAAATCTATGTGGAGAAGCAAAAGATCCAGAATGGCAGCACAGGATGAGAGTGAACAGAGGTGAAGCATGTATGATGCAGGCTCAAGATATCATAGAAAGCTGTAGCCATGGAGACAGGTCTAAGGGTAGAACGGACAAACAACTGAGTGGAAGGAACAGACAGCCCAGAAATAGATCTACAGGAGTGCAGATTACTTGGCTTTGACATAGTAATCCTATGCGCCTAGCAATGTATACATAGACTTTGGACCCTTTACAACAGTTGATGAAATAGGTCACAGACTCTAAATGTAAAACAAAAAAATATAAAAATCCCTGCATGGTATTATAGAAGAAAGTTTAGGTGACCTAAGCTTAGCAATGGTTTTAGAAACAACACCAGAGGCACAACCTATAGAAGAAATCATTTACAAAATAGACTTCATTAATTTATTTAATCTATCTGGGGGCTGGATGGATGGCTCAGATACTAAGAGCTAAGAGCTCTAGAGGGCCTAAGTTCGGTTCCCAGCACCCATGTGGTGGTTCACATTGATCTGTATCTCCAGTTCCAGGAGATCCAGTGCTTGCATGAATCTCCTGTCTCTGCTTACATGGTGCATATGCATGCTTGCAGGCAAAACACACATACACATAACATTTTAAAATCTTAAAAAGATAAAAAAAGCTACCTTCTGTCTTAATTCAGTGGACAACATTCTGGAAAAGTGAACCCTTCAGAGACAGGTTTTGTTTTGTTTTGTTTTGTTTTAATCAGCAGTTGCCAGTTATTGGAGGATGGGAGTGGGAAGGACTTTTAGACTTTTAGGCAGTAAAATCACTTGCATGAAGCTACAGTGGAAGCCACACACCATCCACTAGACCTTTGTAAAAACCACTGCAATAAGTAACACCTGTACAGAGTAAACTAGTGTAAACAGTGGTCTTTGTGTGACCATGACATGCTAGCAGACTGGCTTGCTACTTGTAACTCATGATGGCTTTGGGGAGGGGCATTGATAATGGAAGAGACCGTAACAGTAACAACCATGGGATGCAGGGATACAGAGTATCAAAGCATCAGTAACCACCAAACTCCACACTGCGAAAGGATACAGAATAGATACAGAACAGTCTGTATCCGTTTTATTTAATGATTATTTAAGGAAGTGTGGAACTAGAAAAAGATGGTGTAACAGGGAAAAATGAGAAAGAAGGGAGTAAGGAAAGAAGTTTTGGGGTGGGAGAGAAAGGAGAAACAGGTTAGAAAGCACAAATATAGAAAGAACGATAGAGCCGGGCGGAGGTGGCGCACGCCTTTAATCCCAGCACTCGGGAGGCAGAGGCAGGCGGATTTCTGAGTTCGAGGCCAGCCTGGTCTACAGAGTGAGTTCCAGGACAGCCAGGGCTACACAGAGAAACCCTGTCTTGAAAAACCAAAAGAAAAAGAAAGAAAGAAAGAAAGAAAGAAAGATAGATAGATAGATAGAAGCTGGCAGGGGTGGAAGCCAGGCAGTAGTGGTGCACACCTTTAACCTCAGAGTTTAGGAGGCAGAGACAGGCCTTTGTGAGTTTCGGCCTAGTCTGCAGAGCTAGTTCCTGGACAGCCAGGGCTATATAGATTAACCCTGTCTCAAAAACAAAGAAAGAAAGAAAAAGAGGAGAAGAAATTAAAAATAATTTCCTGATGAGAAAATTACCAAACAAACCTAAGGGCTAAGGAGATGCCTAGGTCAGCAAAGTGCTTACAGCAGAAGCGTGAAGGCCTAGAGTCAAATCCCAGCCCTTGTATAAAAGCTGGGAGGGGCAGTGCATGTCTGTTAGCCCAGCACTAGGCATATGTGAGGCCAGGCAGGTCTCTGGAGCTCCCTGGTGAGCCAATCTAGCTGAATCAGTGAGCTCCTGGTTAAAAATCAAGGCAGAGAGTCTGGCACCTAGAAGGCTGGGCTGACCAACCCAGCTGCCATCTTGGACCAGATTCAGCGCTTGAGTCAGTCCACCCAAACTACCAGCTGCTGGAGCACGTGGAGGAGCCAGACCTGCAGAACCAGATGTCATTACTGAACAGGGCTGGTCCTAGTTCCATAGTACGCAGCGAGTGTGGCTGCAGCCCGCACTGGTTTAGCCCAGAAAACCTCAGGGCAGCAGAGGGCAGGGAGGTCTGTGGCAGCCTGGAGCTCTCTCAGCACTTGCCCCAGATGTTCTGCCTTGCTGCAGCATCACCCTGACTCTGGGATACCCCAGACCAGTCTCGGCGATGGTCCAGTATTTATGGTGTGTCAGAAAGTAGGAACTTTGAAGGAGACCAACAACATGTTGCAATAAATATTTGCATATAAAGTTACTTGGGAAAAAATATATAATGTATAACACACCGCAGTTTCCAATGCCACTATGAGGAACAAATATGCAATGGAGAGGTGCAGAAGACAGGGGACAGAGTAGTGCCAGCGCAATGGAGAGAGGCTGAAGTAGACACTTGACATCAGCGACAGGTGTGAGAGAAGGCTATGCCTGTCCTTGAGTAGGGTCAGCAGGGTGGTGTGCAGCAGCCTGGAACTTGCACAGACTCAGTCCAGGAACATGCTGCCCACCCTGAATGATGGCTCTGGCTCTGAACAAAGACAGGGTGTCCAAGATGAAGAACGGTTCATTTTCTGGATTTCATTTTCTCCTCAAAAGACCTCCATGGTTCCTGCTACCCCTGAGGCCATGTTGGTATCCATGGTCTATGCTGCTTCCCCTGGAGTAATGAAGCCCAAGGTTCATGTGAACGGGCTGCCACTGGAGGCCATATTGTTGGCCGAGGCCCATGCTACTGCTGAAGGCCAGATAAACCTCCAAAGTCTCTGCTACTACAGGAGGCTATGTTAGTGTCTGTGGTCTGGCTACCTCTGGGGCCCAAGTCTATGTGAGTGGCCCATGAAGCCACCTGAGGCCATGTAGATGTCCGGGAGTCAGAGAAGGCTTCTGTGACTACTTCTACCTCCCCACCCCCGCCCAAAGGAACAGCAGAGACCGGAAGCCCTCAAAAGGAACTGTTACAAATCGTGGTAGGAATGCTGATGCATAGCTCGCCGCAACTGGCAGGGGTGAGGGTAGCCAAGGACTCAGTTTTCTTTAAGGGGCTGAGCCCTGGAGTTTGACAGGCTCCAGTGAGTATATGGGCAATACAGTTTGGTCTTGTGGGCTTTTTTTTCCCGTCTTTTGGAGGGCGAGTCACAAGAGTGGGCGGGGGTGTAAGTATGATTGGGTCCGTTATGTGAAATTCCCAAATAATCAATAAATAATATGTTGGAAAAAAACCAAAAAAAAACTCAAGGCAGAGACTGAGACTGACCAGAGAAGACAGCTTACACTGACCTCTGGCCTACACACACACACACACACACACACACACACACACACGTGCAAATTAGGTAAGTGTAAGATGGGACTAAAAATTCAAAACATAAAATGTTTTTAAAAAGTAAATTAAAATACGATTAAAAGTACTATAGAATGAGAAGAGGAGAGGGCCGCGCGGGAAGGGACCAAATCAAGAGGGCCAGCAAGATGGCTCAGTGGTAGAGCTCGTGCTGCGCACGCCTGACAACCGGAGTTTGATCCCCAGGACCCATGTGAAAGCAGAAGAGAACGGGCCCCACCAAGCTGGCCGCTCTCCTCCGCTTGTGCGCATGTGCGGCCTCTGCATCTGCACCGGCCTGCCCACAATAGTAAAATAAAAAGTTTATTTTGGAAAAAGAAAGAAGGAAAGGAGAAGAAATATATCTTTCAGTGATGAAGAATACATGTAAGCAAACATGACACGAGCTTATGGAGGATTTAAGAATTAAATATATATATAAAATTTAAAAAAGTGATAAAGTCGGAGTGATACAGTAAGAGTGTGAGTCAGGGGAGTTAGGGAAGAGCAAGACTTAGAAATAGGAAAAGAAGATGATGTGTGTGGGTTTTTTTCTGGAAAGTTAGAGACTGTGGGTGCTGTATAGTCGGGGATGGGAAGAGCGACACGCTGGGTACCTGCCTTTCTCCACGCTGGTGACTTCTCTTCTTTATGCACCAGGGGCCTCTGCTGGCCACACTTAGCTTTGCAGTTTGCGGACTTGGGTTAGCTTCCCCTCCTGAGACTTCTCTATGCCTCCTCGAGTAGCTAAAGCCCCAAGTGTATCTGGGGTGTGGAAAGCGAATGGCTGTCCCCATGGAGAAATGCACGGGGTGGGTCAGTCTTTACACACGGCTTGGCCTGAGCCAACCCTCCTGCTGCTTGTCCCCTTTGCCTTGTGAGCATCTGTCTGTCTGTCCCTCCCTCTCTCTGCAGCTGTCCCTAACTGCTGTCTCTCATCTTGGGGATGTGGAGGGTTATGTTCAGGCTCCCTGACTTGAGATGTGTTCTCTGTTCTTGAGCTTTCAGGAGACCTCAGTTTGAAACAAGAGATTTACTCTCAAGTTGGTTTGTGGCCACCACGCTCTTAGTTATATGGAATTTTTTTTTAATTTTTATTTTTTCTACTTTATTTACATTTCAAATGTTTTCCCCTTTCCAGATCTCCCCTTTGGAGCCTCCCTATTCCCTCCCCCTCCCCTGCCACTATTGGGGTATTCTCCCACCCACCCACCTACTCACTCTCGTCTTCCCTCCTTGGCATTCTCCTATACTGGGAGAACTAATACCCTCAGGCCCAGGGGCCTTTCCTCCCCCTGATGTCTAACAAGACCCTCCTCTGCTGCATATGTGGCCAGCACCATGGGTCCCTCCATGTGTATTCTGTTTATAATGTGTATTCACATTTATAATACACGTTTATATAAAGTTTTAAAACATCAAATCATGTGGTGTATATTATTTAGAGGCTTCTAAATTTAGCATTAGCTAATTGCTTTTATTTTCATGCACATGTGGGTTTTAGACATTCATTAATAAAGTACTTATTTTTTATTTAAAAAAAAGTTATATGGAATTAAAAAAAAGAAAAAAGGACTTTCTCAACGGCAGAGCACCGGAAGAACCAGTCTTGCTGAAACTTGAACTTGTATTTTAAAGTTGTGAGGCTGAGGACATGTCCTCAGGCCAGGACGGCTAGTCTTGTTTCACCAGGGGCACCTGACTCACCTTCTGGACGAGCCTTCTGCTTCTCTTCCCAAGCCTGGAAGCCCGGAACTGCAGCTGAGCTCTGCTAGGCTTACTTACAGGAATCTGGGTGAGGTGTTATTTAGAAGAGCAGAAATGATTCAGGTAGCTGAATCACCAAAACCTGCCATAGGTGACAGTTCATGAACGTTCAACGTCTCTTTCCAGCAGTTGAGCTTGCCTGAGAGTGTCTGTCAGCAGGCCTTACTGCTTATAGATGCTTGGGGTGGAAGGGACCAAGTTTATGTGGTCTGTTTCAGGGACTTCCTGAAACCTTTGAGTTGTTTACTTGTTGAGTGAAAGAGCTTCCCTGCAGGATGGTAATATTTCACTTTCCTTTAGGACATTCTGTGTCTTAATGAACTTACTCCCAATGTGGAAGGCTTTATCTAGGAGGAAATTGCTACCCAGCAACTAACAACCTTACCTGTCAGGTCCAAACAATTTTACATTTTGGGAAAATACACAAAGTTCAAGTTCATGTTAGAAGCTAGATTTTTTTTTTAAAAAATTTACTTTTTAAAATTCAGTTTACATCCCGGTCACAACCTCCCCTCCCTCCTCTCTTCCCAGTCCTACCCCCTACAATCGCTTCCCCCCTTACCCCCCCCCTTTCCCCTAAGAAAAGGGAAACCCCCCCCCCCCTTGGGTACAGCTGGTCCCAGCAGAACTAAGCATATCCTCTTCCACTGAGGCCCAACCAGGCAGTTCAGGTAGGGGGAAAGGGATCCAATGGCAGCGAACAGAGTCAGAGACAGCCCCTGCTCCACTTGTTAGGGGACCCACGGGAAGCCCAAGCTGCACATTTGCTACAGATGTGTAGGGAGTCTAGCTCCTGCATGCTCCCTGGTTGGTGACCCAGGTTCTGTGAGCCCCATGGTCCCAGGTTAGTTGACTCTGTGGGTCTTGTGGTGTCCTTGACCCCCTCCTGCTTGCTCACTGTATCCCTTTGTTCTTCCACAAGACTCCCAGAGCTCTGCCAGATGCTTGGCTGTGGGTCTCTGCATCTGTCGATATCTTCTGTGGGATGAAGTCTCTCGGGTGACAGTTATGCTAGGCTCCTGTCTGTAAGCATAGCAGTACGATTAATAGTGTCAGGGGTTGGCTCTCTCCCATGGGATGGGTCTCAAGTTGGGCCAATTATTGGTTGTCTGTTCCCTCAGTCTTTGTTCCATCTTTATCCCTGCACATCTTGTAGGCAAGACAGATTTTGGTTTGAAGGTTTTGTGAGTGGATCAATGTCTTCCTCCCTCCTCTGGAAGTCCAGCCTGGCTACAGGAAGTGGCTACTTCAGTTTCCATACCCCCCTTGGTAGGAATCTCAGCTAGAGTTATCCCACAGACTCCCTGTATCTCTCCTGGGCCTCTGTCTAGTCACCAGAGATGACCCACACACTCATTCCCATTCTCACTCCCAGAGCTCTCCCACCCCCTCTCCCCATACTTGATTGCCATCCCTGTGGAAGATAGAAGTTTTAAACGTTTTTAAATTTGCATGCGTGTGTGAGTGTGTGTGTGTGTCTCTGTGTGTGTGTGTGTCTGTGTGTGTGTGTAAGAGGAATGGAGGGAAAGAGCGAAAGAGAGGAGAGGAAGAGAGAGAGGAAGAGATGACCTGAAGAAACCCTAGGCTCAGTTTACTTTGTGCTCAAGTTCCAAGCTCCTGTATCCCACTGAGAACAGCAACAAAGGTGGTTTGTCGTTGTTTGTTTTTGTTTGTTTGATGAACAAACCTCAAGAAAAGATCCCCTTTTCCCCAATGTTCTTTGAACCTATGTAGCTTCTTAGTACAGCTGTTCTGAAGCAGAATCTAGTCTCCTTTCAGCCTAGCTCTAACCTCAGGGGCAAAATCCTTCTTCCAGCTAGAAAAGTCTTTAAGCAACAAAAGAGATGGTAATACAGACCCTCCTCCACCCCAGAGACACCCTAGGTGGCCTTCTGGCTTCTTTGTTATTCTCATTAAGGGTAAACATTCACTCTTTTTCCCTAAAACTGGGCATTCTTTGCTTAACAAACATAAGAAGGAGCGGAGTCTTACAAAAGCAGGGAAGGTGTCAGATGTAGAGGGAAACAGCAGGATCAAAGTAAGAGACCAGGGGAAGGTAAAGGCTCCCCTGGGTGGAATGGGTGACTGCTTTGTTAGGAGGAGGGGAAGACCAGACAGAGCAAGGTAGACCAAGCCCCTCTCCTGGTGGCCCCATCCACTTTTCCTGAGCACTACTTTCCGGTATTCTGGAGCCCCACTCCTTGCCTTCCACACAGGAGCCCAAGAAATGGATTGTTTACTACAAAGATGTGAGGCATAGTCTCAAAGACCTGTTTCCTGCACACCTGAGCACTGGGATGCGTTTCAGAAGCAGAGTCACAAGGCCAGAGAGCCACTTCTGGATGACTTCAAGCCCAGGTGGTCAAATGGCTCTCGAGAGAAGTCAGGTGTTAGGCCAGGAGTCGGAGTTAAGCATTCCGGTATCCTCAGCACTTCCAGCCTGCCTCATTAAAGCGGTCAAACCTTTGTGGGTATGAGGGTCAAACTGAGGAAGACCAGAGGAAAGAGGGAGGAGCATAGTAATGACCTGTTAAGTAAACACGTCAAGTCCTGATCCCGGGTGATCCCCTGTGTAGTCTGTGTTTCTCCCCCTTCCCCCATTCCCAACTTCAGGATGTGCTCTTCCTGGTCTCTGAAGAGTCAGAACTTTTCTCACAGTGGCTCTAAGACATGGCTTAACTTCTCACTATCGATCTTTGAAATCAGCTGAAGTATGGTGTGAACACACACCAGCAGAGTCATCTATGGAACAAATATGAGTCACGATTTTCCCAGTCCTCACAAGAGAAAAAGCCAGTCTCAACGTGCTCTTGATATCCAGCAAAAAGTATTACATTTAATCTTGACTCTTCAGGATAGATTTTTTAAAAAAAATATTCTGTGTGACTGAATGAGAAACATGCACGGGGTGCTTTTGCTCCCTGAGAAGCTTGGATGGTCATCCCAAGGACTAACCTTACATTGCTTACCCCAATGAGGAACGCATTTCAAGTTTGTACAGTGATGGACGGCGGGTCTGCAGTGTTTTCGGGAGCCATATGCACTTGTGCTTTTGTGAGCCTCGTCCTTTTAGGGGAGGAAAGGAATTATACTTTATGATGGTGCTGTCATGAAGACAAACGAATTACTATCATATGTTAAGTTGTTTTCTTCACACTGAAAAAGGACCTAGCCCTCATTTTCTTCTGACTTTAAAAGAAATCATGACATTTCAATGGGCCCTTACAGACTCAGGCCTCAGCACTGTTCTTCAGGGAAACTGATTATCCAGGCTTAGCTCTGGGATGGATTCCCCAAGAAGAGTAAATTGGCCATAACAGTGTATCTGTCTTTTTACCAACGCAGTTTGGTTTAGTTTTGAGACTATGAACCTCTAGCTAGCTTGAAACTTGCTAAATAGACCAGGCTGCCCTCAAACTAACCGAGATCGACCTGCTCCTGCCTCTGGAGTGGATTTTTTTGGATGAAGTTGTCCATGAGGCAAAAGTGCTTAAAACCCACAAAAGTCACACTGCCTGCAGACGTGGTGAACAGTTTTGAAACAGAAAAGAGTGAACAAGTTGTTTCAAGGACAGCCTATGTGTTGTTACTGTTTCCAGCTTTCAAGCAAAAGATACAAATTTGAAACATTTGTTTGCTACTATGAATCTGACAACTTCCCAGTACTAGGGAAAAGAAACAAACCAAAGCAAAACCCTCAGGGTGAGATGCCTGGGGCTAACTTTTGTCAGCTGGACAGGAAGAGTCACCTGGGAAGAAGGAAATCTCAACTGAGGAATTGCTTCAGTCAGTTGGATTGTGAGCACGTCTCTGGGGCGTTTTTTTTTTTTTTTTTTTTTTTTTTTAAACTGGGAAATGATAGAGAACCACCTTGGACAAGGTGATCCTGGGGTAAAAAAGGTGACTAAATGTGAGCCTGTGAGTTGGCTTCAATTCCAGTCCTGATTTCCATCAGTGGTAGGCTGTAGCATAGATGTCTAAGCCAAATAAACCCTTTCCTTCCCAAGTTGATTTGGTTATGGTATTTATCAAAACAACAGAAAGAAAACTAGATGTGTGGTGTATCAGGTAGGGTACCAGTGTTGCGCACTGGACTGTTTACACTGGAAGTCCTACATAGTTCAGGGGACCTGCATTTTCCTAATGACCATGAATAGATTTTATTACCCAATCCTGTATGGCTAAATGGTCCTTTTGAGACCAATGGGCTGTAATATACCTGATGTGAAAAGTCAACTCACTAGTTTCAGATTCAACATTGTAATTACATTTAGAAAACTTACTTTTTAGAGCTTGAGATGGCTCAGTGGTTAAGAGTCCTTGCTGCCCTTCTGAAGGACCCAGGTTTGATTGCTAGCACCCATATTAGACAGCTGTCAGCTTCCTGTAACTCCAGTTCTAGGGATTCTAATGTCCTCTCTGGCCTCCATGGGTACATACACACACATGATGCTCACACATGCACTCAGGCACATACCTACACATAAAATAATAATAAATCCTCAAAATATTATTGACTTTAAATGTAGGATTAAAAAGTACCCGCCGTTATATAAAAAGACTTTAAATCCTATATTCCAAATACACATCTGCACAAAGCTGATTTCTCTTCATCAAAACTGCATATAGCAAATGATTTAATATGGAAGACGTGAGAATCTACCTCTATTAAACCAGGCATTCAAGAGGAGTTGAAAATTATAACATAATGTCATTCTTCTTGCTAACTTTTTGGTTAATAGAATTATTTTTATAATAGGACATTTTTGTGTTATGCATACGCTAGCTGATACGTTTTGTAATGAGGCAACATAATGTAGCAGGAGGGGGTGCCTTAGTGGGTCCACGCTGAGGTGTCTCCCCGAGGTATCAGCCATAGGATGGGTCTAGTATAAAGTGAAGTTTATTTGGGACATGAGAAGGGGGGGTAGGGAAGGGAGTTGAGGCAGAGAAAGAAAGGGGACAGAGAAGGACAGAAAGAGAGAGGAGAGAGGAAGAGAAGAGGCTGGCCAGGAACCATGGCGAGAGGGAGAAGATGAGGGGGAGAGAGAGAGAGGACAGGGAGAGAGAGAGAGAGAGGGAGGGAGGGAGGGAGATGCTCAACAGTCCTTTTTTTTTTTTTGGTTTTTGGTTTTTGGAAACAGGGTTTGTCTGTGTAGCCCTGGCTGTCCTGGAACTCACTCGGCAGACCAGGCTGGCCTTGAACTCAGAAATCTGCCTGCCTCTGCCTCCCGAGTGCTGGGATTAAAGGCTGCGCCACCGTTGTTTAATAGCAAGCCAGACCTGTACCTGGCCTCTGCTACGTAACTGTTGGAAGGAGCCTAGAGGAAATGCTAACACTAACATTTTTCAATGAAGATTTCATTGAATATTTTTCTCAGTGTTAGTTTCTAATGGTATTATGATGATGATGATGATGATGATGATGATGATGATGATGATGATTTGGCAGTGCAAGGGCTTGCATGTGGGGCCATGCACTTGCTAAGTGAGGTCTCTACCGCTGAGCGACATCCTTAGACCTCACTAGAGAATATATATTCTCATAACAAGATCTCTTCAGGGTTGTCAGGAATTTTTAAGAGTGTTCAGGGGTTCTGAATCCAAATAGTTTGAGAGCTGTGGTTATAGGCAAACTCGCTGCTAAACGCTCAGGAAGAACCATTAAGTTTAAAAGCAGGTGCTGAGCACTGGCGTGGAAATCATACACTTAATAGGAAGCAGATTTAGGAAGCCTGTCTAACTCGGCAAACAGCTCCTTACTCAAAGAGGAGCATTCTTTCCTAGGGAATGCTTACAGTGATTTTTACCTTTTGAATGTATTTATTTTTCTAGTTTCCATGATGAGCACACGTTTATCTTGCAATTGTAAAAAAAAAAATCACAGTCTTTAAAAATTAAGAGGAGCAGCTGGTGTGTGCCCCTGAGCTAGCCTGGGAAGAGAGCAAGTCACTGAGAAGGAGAATCTGAGTGGGAGGTGAAGGAAGAGATGGAGGAGAGACATGTGTTTTACCAGCACAAGAGTGTGATGGTATTCTTACTGTAGTCTTCGTGGATAGCACACTGGGGGCCCAGGGCTGAAGATGGTACAAGGAGACTGCAGGCTCTAGCTTCATCTATCTGCTCAAGGACTCAGAGGTCAGGCTGTGGCTTCCCTTAGACCCACCCCCACCCGCACCTTGAGTACTGTGTCTTGGAATTCAAAGCAGTTTCATCTCTCCAGCTGTCCCCCTGTCACATTCCCAGGACAGCATATCTTGATGGCCAATGTGAATAGATTAAGAAGCATCCAGATTAGTAAAGTATATCTTTGTGAGAAGTAATTAACAAGGAAGATCTGCCACGAATCTGGGTGGCGCCATAGCATAGGCTGGGACCAAAAAGGGGGAGGAGAAAGCCAGTGGGAGCACAAATCCTCTCTGCATCACAGGCACTGTGATGTGAGGGGCACCATCATGCACGCCTGCCACGATGCTCTAGGATTGTGAGTCGGGATAAATCTTTCCTCTCTTGATTTGCTTCTTTCAGTTATTTGGTAATAATAATAATAATAATAATAATAATAATAATAATAGCAGCAGTAGTAGTAGTAAAACAGATATGACCAAGATGGTGGTATATGAGAAGTATTATCTGCTTTAGATGTCTTTACACCTGGGCTCTGGAAGGAATTATAAAGATTTTGAGATGTGGGCTAAACAAGCCCTAGAATTCTGGAAGCAGAATTGAAATCTCTTAAAGATTCATCTTATTCATTTGAGTGCTTTGCCTGCATGTATATCTGTGCACCACATACATGCCTGAGGAAGTGCTGAGCCTCCATGTGGGTTGCTGGGAATTGAACCCGGGTCCTTTGAAAGAATAGCAAGTGCTCTTAACCATTGAACCAACTGTCCAGCCCTGTAAGTAGAATTTAAGAGATGGTTCTGGTAGGAACACAGAAGACCAGAATGGAAAGGAATGTGGACAATATACACAGTGTGAGCTTTCAGCTGGGAACAATGACTTCACAGGAGAGACTGAGCCCATGTTTATGACATGTTGTCTGTATCCTGAGACAAAGAGGACTGAGTTTAAACAATTAACTAATCTGATGGTAGAGGGCTCATGGCAGTATGGAGGTGTGGCGTGGCTGTCGCTTGGTGCTTTTAGCCAGGTTTACAGAGAGCAATTGGAGAAAGATCTGAGAAACTTGCAGTAGAAAAGTCAGTGTCAAACAGAGGCTGATAGAGACAGTTCCTACAGAAACCAGGACTTACCAAAGACATCTCCTTAGCAAGAGAAGCTGAGAGCTTTGCACTAGGGCAACAGGAAAGATACCTTGAAGGAATCTCTGGCACTGGCCAGAACCCAGGTTTTACAGGCACAGGGTATGAACAGATAACTCATTTGGAAGACTTCCCCTTGGCAGGAGTGAGGGCAGATGTTCCCTGATCACACAAAGGCACCTAGGGAAGTGTTTGACTGGTTTCAGCTGCATAAGCACTCAGAAGCTGCTGGAGCCACAGTCCGAAGCAGCCAGTTGCCCTAGGGCCTTCCAACAGTCCTTGACATCGCTGTTGGTTTTATAGTAATGCATACTGGAAGAGTCATGAGGTCATGGATGCTTCTATCCAGTTTCAAAAGAGAACTACCTGGATGGTCAGACATGTGTGACAAGGGTCAGAGCTCCTGTTGCTTTTTCAGGTATCCCCTGGGATGTCAATCACAGGGTGGGAAGAGGAAGCCCAAGTAAGAATGAAGATCCTAGCACACTGGAGTTCTTAGGATCATAGTATGTTCCCTGAGGAAACACTAAGATGACAAGTAGAGCCAGCCTAAGACAGAGGCCATGTGGGCTTAAACAGCAAGGCCACAGAAACAAAGTTTTCCGAACTTATTTGACACCACCATGTCTCTGGATTCCAGACATGGAGCTTGGTGATGTTCAGTCTTGCTTGTATTTCATCCCTCTTTTCAATGTTCCCGTTCTCCCCATCAGAACGGGAGCGCTTATTCCAAGCCATTGCATGTTAGAAGCATGTAAGTTGCTTCTTAACTCTATAGGGCAGTGCTTTTGAACCTGTGGGTCATGACTCCCTCGGGAGTTCAGTGACCCTTTCACAGGGTTTGCATATCAGCCATCTTGAACATCAGATATTTACACTATGATTCATAACCATAGAAAATTACAGTTATGACGTAGCAATGAAACTAATTTTATGGTTGGGGGTCAGCACAACATGAGTAACTATTGAAGAGTCACAGCATTGGGGGGGACCACTGTTATAGGGGCTCACAACTAAAGAGTTTGCCTCGAGTCTCAAGATTTTAGACTTGAACTTTTGAACAATGTTGGAAATACCAAGACCACTGAAACTCTTGAGATGATCCTGAACCTTTAGAACCCACGGGCAGATATTTTGGCTCGAAAATGAAATGCCCACTTTTACCCCAAGTTCTCTGAAGGAATGGTCTTTAGCTGGTTATACTACTTGACAGCATCTTGAAATCTTTAGAATGTGAGTCCTAGTGGGGGAGTTAGGTTACAGAGTGCTCATCACTGGTGTGTGTATTGTCCTGGCTCCCTCCCTTAGCTTCCTGTTTGCCATGAGGTGAGTAGCCTCTGTTGTGCACTCTGCCATTTTGACTCTCTGTTTTCCAATATGGCCATGGACTATGGGTTGAAACCTGAAATTTAGTCAAAAATAAAATCATTTCTTCTTTAAATTGTTCCTTTAATTTGTCACAGTGACAGGAAGTCTGGCTGTTTCCTCTCCATTTTCTGGACTCCGTTTTCCTACTCCAGCCCATAATAGTTTTGGACATGCCCCTGCCTCAGAGTTTCATGCTTGGAATAGTCCTTCTCCTCAGTAACTACATGGCTTGCTTGCTCCCTCTACTCCTTCAGGCCTTTCCGTAAATGTCTCTTTCTTACTGAAACTCTTTTTTAAAAGTTGGATTGTCTTATTTTATTCTCGGTGTTTGAGTGTTTTGCCTGTGTGTGTGTATGTGCACCCATGGTGTCTGGTACTCACAGACATCAGAAGAGAGCATTAGATCCTCCCTTCCCCCAGTGGAGTTATCAGGACCACACGAATGCTGGGAACAGAATGCTAGTCCTCTTGAGCACGAAGTGCTGTTAAACTCTGAGTCATCTCTCCAGCCTCAAGACTACTTCCTAAGCACATCCCTGATTACCTTTCTTATTTTTTTTCCTACCCAATTTCCTCCCAGAATTTCTACCCTGAAATGTATGATTTCTTTGCCTTTCTACCCCCACCAGATTGGAAGCTCCAGGAAAGCAAGGGGTTTGCCCGTTCTGTTCAACATTTCAAAACTACACCCAAGTTTATGCATGGTGTGCAGAATGTCCTAGGTATTTACTTGAAATAATAAATGCACGGGCAAGGGGCTTTAGACAGTGCTTTTTGTGTCTTTAAAATGCATGAGGGCTGGAGAGATGGCTCAGCTGTTAAAGGGTCACAACCTCCAACACCTGCTGCTATTCTAGTGCAGCCTGGGTCTGGAGGAAAGTTTTTAGTTTTGTGGATGGACTTTGCTGCCCTTTCTCTGGCTGATACCTACCCTCACCAATATGTAATAAAAGTAGCACTGCTTAAATCAGTAAATCTCCACATGGAGCCAGTAGTTAACAAACGTTTGTTTGGTGGAGGAAGCTAACCGATTCCATGAGCAAAGCAAGACCGGACTTTGAGGCCAGTTCTGAAGAATCCCGCTGATCAAGGGAGTTGGGATGCAGCAGCTGATCTTGGGGCACACAGCTGCTTGGCTAGCACTTGTATTTAAAGACAGGCGGCTGGCTTGAGGCGCGGAGTTGGTGCTGACGGGGGAGAAAAAGATCTCTGGTAACAGCAATTGTACCACCCTCCCTCTTTGTGGACGACGCTACTGGGGATGAGGCGACGCAAGACACACAGTAGGTGCTCAGTGCGGACACTTGCTGAGCCGCGCTATGGACAGGCATCTTTCTGAGGCCCGAGCCCTGCTGTTCCCGCGCGCAGACCGATGCCTGGGGGCGCAGAGGGTCAGCCGCACGGCCTGGGTGCAACCGAGGCTGGCGCCGTTGGAGCCCGCAGCCGGGCGCAGGCCGGGGTCAAGGCCGGGGCGCCGAGTGGCGCGGGGAGGGGTGGCCGGACGCGCGAGGCGGGGAAGGGATGTGACGAGCGGCGCGCTGTGCATTGTGGGAATCCCGGGGCCGCCGCGAGTGGTTCCAGTTCACTGGTTCCAGCGGAGCCGGGCGGAGGGCGCGAGCGCGGGACGCGCGGGCGGGAAGCGAGGAGGCGTGGGCGGGCAGACAGGAGTGCGGAGCGGACCGGCGCAAGCGGCCGACCGGGCTCGGGCCCCTCACCGTGCAGCCGCCCGGTAAGTGCCGCGCGGGCCTCGGAGCCGCAGGCTGCCGGTCCGCACCGTCCGGGCCCCGCGCGCCCTACTGCCGCCGCGCGCGGGTCGCTGCCTGGCTCCCGGGAAGCTCGGGCGGTTACCCTCGGGCCTCGGGCTGCCCGGAGTCCGGCAAGGCCCTGCCCGGGCAGCGCGCGGGTTCGGGTGGTTTTGTTCTGAAAGCAAACCCGGAAACCAACTTCTCTCGGAGACGCACCCCTTCCCCCGCCGGGGCGCTTTGTGGGAAAGGGGCCGATCGGGTCTCCCCCTCTCCCCCGGCCGTAGAGCCAGGGATGGCGCGGGTCCCAGGGCACGGAGGCCCGGAGGCCGTGAGCGGTCCGGCCCGGGCCCGGAGCTGCTGTGCTCAGAGTTTACTTGCTCGTGCGCCGCCGGCCCGCGCGTGCCCTCCCGGGCACAATAAAGTGGGGCGCGAGCCACGGGCCGTTGTGAGGCCGGCTGGTGGGGCACCCGCCGCGAGGCCTGAGCCGGCGAGGCCTGGGGACCACTCGCGGACGGAATCCCAGGCCGGGGCGGGCTGGAGAGGAGCCATGGAAGCCCCGCTGCTCTCGCTCGCCTTTTGTTTGCTTTGTGCTGGGGAGGTGTTATTTTTAAGGTGACTCCGGAAGGCCGTAGGCTCCCCGCGCGCAGAGGGACAGCTGAGAAGAGAGTCTCTGGGGGTGGGGTGAGTAGAGATGGGAGGCGCGGGATGCTGCTGGCGGTGTCACCTGACAACAGGTGTGCAAGATGCTGAGCTCCGCTCCCACTCCTGCAGAGATCTCCGATAACTCACTGCTGGGCAGAAGATTGCTTGAGGGAGTCTAAGAAGAAATGTGGGGGAAAGTGTTTTCTAGGTTTGAAAGAGAGTAACTTTTGAACAAGCAGTTGAGACAGGTCTGACTCCCAACAATTACAATCCTTATGAAGTCTTTGTAAGGTTTTAACGATCCAATAAAACAGCTTAGAAGAATAGACAATTAGAGAGGGTACTCCCGCTTGTGTTCCCTCAGTGCTGACACTTCTGTGGTTTGAGGTTTGACTGTTAAAAATGAGGAAGTGTTTTGTTTATAGACTCTGCAGCAGGGAGTCCCAGTTTTAAACAGTTTGTGCTGGAGTGGAAGACTCGAGTCCTAAACTCACTAAACTTCCTGTTACCTGTAGGTTCACCTTTAGGTTCACCTTTAGGTGTGCAGTCACAGTTGCTGTTAGCTCTGAAATGGACACCTCGCACCTGCTACTGGAGTTAAGACAGCTTCTCCACAATTGACCAATTGAGGAACAGCAATTCGGCTTACACACGCCTCTGACTAGATCAACCTTCCCAACTTGTGGGTTTTTTCCCCTTAAGGATAAGGAATTTCCTGAGACTTTAGACTTTCCCTCTTTCTCATTTTGCTGTGAGCTAAGTCATAGTTTTCACTGGTTGGTTGTTAATGTTGATACCTAGGTAAGGCATGGGGGAGAGGTGGGTGGACATTGTTTCTAGCAGGTACTAATATATGATGAGGCAGGGAGAGCTCACACCGTATCATACTGAGAATGTTCTGGAAATTCACATGTAATAACTTCCTTACTGGTTTACTTTCTACCACCTGGGCCAACTTTAGGGAGTGGTACAGTTCAGTCTGCCATTTCCTCAGGTCGTAGAAAGTCATTCTTCCTCCCCTAGGGACAAGATTGGAGCTGATGGTGCCCAAGTTGAGGAAAGGTGTATTTAAAGAGAGAAACTACTGGTCCGTATGTGATGGTCAGAGGTTCGCAGTATCCTTGGTTCTTGATGGGCTTGTCAGAGCCCATTAATGAAACATGAACTGGGAAGGGGTGGGGGTGAGGTGGACCCTTACCTGTTAACCCCACCACCCCTATTCTGTAGGCGTAGGAGCAGTGGTCCCTGTCATAGCTCTTTTAAGTGCAGCTAAGTGGATCAACTCTTCATTCCAGAGAGTCCTATAACTCTCTTGCTGAGAGCAACCCTGCCTGGTTGGTGTCTTGCAGTCACTTGTATGTCCCAAAAGTCAAGTAGGTTAGGAAATAGTCATGAGCAAGAATGCCCAGGCCCTGCTCTGGAGAATGGATGGTAGGTCAGAAGAGGAGGGGCAGTTGTGTTAGTGGGGTTGAGCTTGGAAAGATCATTCATTCAGAACTTCATTCAGAATGGATATGCATCTATTTATAGCTTAGATAATGAAGGCTTCAGACTTGATCACTCCCCTGGTTTGAGTGGCCAGACTGGTTACATATACAGTCTACAACCTGCAAGCTGTCTGCAAGCAACCTACGGTAGCTATGAATGTAGCCCAGCACTTTTGTAGATGCCAGCTTTTCATTGTACTGGTGAAAATGTTGGTCACCCCTGATAAAGGCTGTCTATGCTCTAGCATCCGTGGGTCACTGTCCAGGTGTGAAGAAGATAAACCGTTTCCTCTGGCTGGTATTACTCAGACAGTGCTGAGAAGGAAGGTAAACGGGGATCAAAGGTGGTCACAGCTGTAATCCTTTGTGTGACTTGTGTCTCAGCCATTGGGACCTTTTCTTTTTGGGAACTCCTAAGGTGGCATAAACTCCCTGACCTTTGATGGTCTCAGGTTTCACAGCAACTTGACAGATGGGTCTTCACAAATGGGTGTTACAGGATAATCCCAGAGAACTGATACCCCACCAACCATGGCTATAAGTCCTTGGCCTTTGGACATGCTGCTCTGGTGTCCACTGGTGGGAACTCATTTGTTGTAGTGGCAACCAAACAACCACAAAGTAGCAAGTAAGGTTACAGTGGTGAACAGAGCAAATTGGTTTGGGGCACCAAGACAACTAAGAAACCAGGTGTCAATGATACAGTGTAGCAGTGTTGAGGGCAGACACATCTAATCTAGAATGGTGAGCAGGTTGGAAGGGGGAATTGGAAAAACACTTGAAGAGAACAGAATTGAAAAGGATCAGTGCTTATAGTGTATTAGGGAGCAGGCAGAGGGAAGCTATTACATAAGGATTTAGTTAGTGCTGGGTCCCTGGAGCTATGTCGGGAATAACCGAGTCAGTCAGTCTGGAAGGAAGCTCTTTGGTTGCTGGGAATAAGAAGATTGGGGTCATCAGAACTTTGTTCATCAGAACTGACCTAGCCAGGATGTCCGTAGGGACAGAAAGCCCAGCTGTAGCAGATTCCACCACAGGGAGCTCCTTGATGGGTTTGTATCAGCCATAGGAGGCACAAGGCACCACGAGGTGGGACAGCAGGTCTGGGAAGGGTGCATGGGTCTAGGGAGCTGTGGGGCTAAGGGTGGAGTGGAGGGGAGGTGATTCAGATGTGGTGGGCCTGTGGCACATCCCTACAGGACTCCCTTCAGGAGCACTCCCTGCAGCCATCTCTACAGGACTGCCTGCCTTGTCCACCCCTCTCACCAAGCCCTCAGCAGCCCAGCAGCTTTCTGGCTCTGTCTGTGCTATGAGGACAAACTGTACTCTGTAGCTACACCTTGCTTATCAAGCATCTTGCAGTTGGAGAATGCCTCTTCTCTCATCGTTTCTCCAGCACACGCGGTTCACACTGCTGTGCTCAGCGTATAGACGAAGGAGCCTTGGAGTGAGAACGTATATCTTGGTACCATGATGAGATAGCTGAGGCAGGCTGTTTTGTAAAAGGGGCTGTGGGGGTAAAAGGTTAAGGGGCCACATGTGGTGGTGGCCCCCTTCCTGTTAGATTCCTGAGGTCGTGTAGAACGTCACATGGCATGGCACAGGGATTGCATGGATTCGTTGTGCATCTGTGTGTGTGCATGTGCATGCGTGTGCTTGTGTGTGTGTCTAGCTTCAAACTCTTTCCCTCCTTCAAAGCCACCACAGTTCAGTTATGGAGACCCTGTCATTGACTTTCCCTAATCCCAACCCTTTACCAAAGGTACTGCCTCTAATACATTGCCAGATTGATTCTGTCCTCTGAACACCTGCATGGAATGCTAGGGGAAGCCTCAGACACCAAAGCCACAATAGTTCACAGCACAGGGGTGCGACTCAGAGATCCCCTAGAGTGGGTGGATCTTCAGGTCCTAGGCTGCTGACAGGGAAGGGGTGGCCAGCATGCAGTGGTAACTAGGTACCATCTTTGTGCCTTTAGAGTGGATGATGAACCCAGCAAGGACAGACATACTGCCCTGACAAGCCCTGACAAGAGGCCGAGTGCTTGCTTGGAAAGTTACCTTGTCCAGAATGGAGAACTGTCCTCCCCTCAGATCAGGCTGCAATGTAGGACACAGGTTATACTGTGCTTACCCCTCAGACTGAGGTTCAGAGTTAGCTTTCAAACTGGTTTGTCACATGTCCCATCACAACCCCTGGAACAGATGGCTGGAGTGAATTTTCCCAACCCCTGCAGTAATTACAGGCAGATAAGTAGCTAAATGCTGACTGATGGATCATGATCAGCAGTGGTGTACCCATTTTCAGGCCTGGTATCTAAAAATTCTGTTATCCTCCCTGATGTTTGCCCTTCCATGGCAACAGTGGGAATCAGGCACTGAAGATCAGTAGCTTTTTGTTTTAGAGACTCTCTGTCAGAGAAGGAAACAGAAGGAATATCACCCTTTAAAGAGTGAGCATGTACAGGACTTGCCAGGTCCTGGTACTCATGGCTTCTGGCAAACACTGCTGTCCATGGAGGCAGCCCAGAAACACTCGCAGGTCTTCTAGGGGACAGCTGGTCTGTGCATCTGTCCTAAAGGGGTTGAGCTGTTGGTGGTCATCCCTGACCACAAGCTGCTCCTGCTGAAAGGGGAGAGACACCAGCCTGTGACATCTGGCTCTTGCCTGTCACAGGTCAGGATCCTAGTGTAAGAACCCAGCCTCTTGGCTATGTGTCCCATTCTAGGTGGAGATCATAGTTTTCTTCCCATTTTACTACAGATTTATTATTCCAGTCCCAAGTACATAAAGATGAAATTATTAAAAAGGTGTAGAACATAACAAAAATCATTATTTTTGTATGAAAAAATTGTTTATTGACTAATATCTGTTAGACTAGCACCCAGTGTATACTGGTAATAGTTGTTGAATTAATGATGCAGTAATTAAAATTATGTCACGTCCAATAGTTTTTATGATTATTTAATATTAGGATTGTAGGCTTAGATTTTTCAAAACCTACTTTATTATTTTTACACCACGGGGCATTAAAAAAGCAAGACACTTAAGAGCTGTCATTGTCAGTATAACATTTAAATGGAAATGACCAATAAAATTGAAGTCACAGGATAAAATGTGTGAAGCTGTATATTTTCTTTGCAAGGGTCAGACGACTCCAGCCAAGCATATAAATGACTCTGCAGGTTTAGTGGGCTCAACAGCTGCCTGCTGTGTCTGTCATCTGTTCCTATGAAAAGACTGTAGCATACCTGGAAAAGGGGTAATGAGCTGTCTCTAGTGGCCCTGACTGTGTGTCCTGCCTTTACAGTGAACTTGCTGATCTGTCTCTGGGGCTGTCACCATGTCGAGCCGTGGTGGGAAGAAGAAATCCACCAAGACCTCCCGGTCAGCCAAGGCCGGAGTCATCTTCCCCGTGGGACGGATGCTTCGGTACATCAAGAAAGGCCACCCTAAGTATCGGATCGGAGTGGGGGCACCTGTGTACATGGCCGCTGTCCTGGAATACCTGACTGGTGAGTATTCCTGAGCCAGCAGCAGGCACCATAGGTTGGATGTGGTGGGTCTGTGAGTTTTCCAAGGATTAACATGATCTCTTCCTACTTACAGAAGCTCTTTAAACCTCACAGAAAAGTCACAGAATAGAACAGTAATTGCTCTTACCTAGATCCACGAGCTGCTAACATTGTACCTTAGTTACTTGATTCCACCCCGACACACACACACACACACACACACACACACACACACACACAAGTGTTTGTGCACAGATTCTTCTCTATTTTTGGCTGTTAGGTACCTCATTTTCAGTTTTTTACAGTTACCATAATAATGTCGCCTATGACTTCGGATTTCTTTCTTGATTCTGGATCCATTTCAGTATCTTCGGTTGGCGTGTCCATCAGGTTTGACTAGTCTTGTCACCTCCTGAGGGACTCTCCAAGATTTAGTTGTTTTCGGGTCTTCTGTAGTGCTGATGCTTTAAAGTGCCCATGCCAGCTATTGTGCTGACCATTCTTTGGTCCAGGCTGCTCTCACGATAGGAGATTTAGGCCTTGCTTTCCAGGTGAAGCAGGGGTGGTGTTGACTGTTCCTCAGCACCTGACGTGGGCTTGTCATGTCCCTTGTTCAGCTGCAGTGGCATCCGCACATCTCCTGCACAGCCCTCTTTCACCCACGGTCTCTAGTCTTGCAGGACGATCCTACCGAGTGCCCCTGAGACCATGGTGGTTATGTTGAACAAAGATTGGGGGATTGGGTTTTTACTTTATTCTTTTTTTGGGACAGTCTCATGCAGCCCAGGTTATCCTCCAACTCTAAAGAGCTGAGGATGACCTTGAATAGTGGTTATGAAATAGAGATTTTTCTTATTTCTTTTATTCTGTATTGCCTAGGTGGTTTTTTTTTTCTGTCGATCGAATGTTCATACCCTCCCTTCTCCCTCTCCCTTCTCCCTTCTCCCTTCTCCCTTCTCCCTTCTCCCTTCTCCGTTCTTCCCCTCTTACTTTTTCTGCTCTCAGTATTGGCTCATGATTGCTTGACTGAGTGTGTAATTCATGCCATTGCTCATTTTAATGCTCAGATGGTCCCACAGAGGAAGGAGAGCTGGTTTTTTTTTTTTTTTTTTTTTTTTTTTAAGATTTATTTATTTTTATTTATATGAGTTCACTGTCGCCATCTTCAGACACACCAGAAGAGGGCATTGGATCCCACTACAGATGGTTGTGAGCCACCATGTGGTTGCTGGGAATTGAACTCAGGACCTCTGGAAGAGCAGTCAGTGCTCTTAACCGCTGAGTCATCTCTCCAGCCCCGGAGAGCTGGTTCTTACATTCCTGGTCCATGACCCCACTGCTTGCTTGTGTTTCCTTTTCAGTTCAGTGGGATGCCTTAGTCTCACCACAAGCTCTCCTTGTCCCAGGTTTGGAACCCGCCACTTCTCAGAGGCCTGTGGTTCTTCTCACAGAAATTGTCCCCATTGTAGGAGACAAGCTGGGCAAGGACAGGTACTGTCTCTGTTTTTAGTGAGGAGAAAACCAGGCCTCAAAGCATAAAAGGACTTGCCTGGTCTGCACGTGTCCTTTAAGGGGCTCAGAAGGCCCCACATGCTGCTGTCTTTTGTAATGGCATCGATTCTTTGGGTGAGCTTCCTGGGTGCCAGGAAGAAGCTCCCCTGATTCTTGTGGCTGTCTCCTCTAAAAGAAGAGATTTAGCAAGACAGGGAACCTCTTGTAAACCAGCACAGCCAGTAGCAGTGTTGTTGGACTGCTTCTGGATTGCCCACACCTCTCACCACAGCAAGTGCTTCCTGAAGCAGACCCAGTCACAAGGGAGGTGACATTCTCACAACCATCAAGCCTTAAAGAGTAGTCATTTTGTTGGAGTCATGAGGTGTTTGTAGATATCTGGGGACTTTT
The DNA here is from genome assembly GCA_019843965.1 of Rhynchomys soricoides. Lineage (NCBI taxonomy): Eukaryota > Metazoa > Chordata > Mammalia > Rodentia > Muridae > Rhynchomys > Rhynchomys soricoides. The sequence continues at coordinate 4,488,687 of JADRCH010000062.1, forward strand.
GACTTTCTGTTTGGGATGTATGCTCACCGGTGAGAACTGTGTGAGCTAGGCACGCTTCTCACTCTGCAGACGAGGAAGCAGGCCCAGAATAGAGGTGGAGTACCCATTGCTCTAGTTTGCTTCTCTGTCCCTGTAGTAAAGCATCGAGTAAAAGCAGCTTGGTAGAAGGAGCGAGTTTATTTAGCTTTACAAGATTGTGAGCCTTCAAGGGGAAGCACCGCAGGAGCTTGGAGTAAGGGTAGCAGTGGAGACGTGGAGAAACACTGCCTGCTTCCATGTTTGGATTCAGCTACCTTCCTTACATAGCCCAGGCCCACCTGTCCATGGACAGCACGGCCCACAGTGGGCTGGGCTTCATACATCAAATAGCAATCAAGAAAATGCCCCACAGACATGCCCACAGGGCAGTCTGTTGGAGTCGGTTCCTTAGTTGAGGCTCCCTCTCCCCAAGTGTATCAGGTTGATAACCGAAGCTGACCATGACAGCTGGGGAATGACATAGACCACTGGCAATCAGCCAGAGAGGCGGGAGGAGTGACTGGATAGAAAGTAGAGGACTCTGTAGTTTCACATAACAGTTTAAACGCATTGTGACCTGGAGTGCATCACGTAACCTTTCTGGGCCCACTTTGCTTACAGCTCATATGGAGACCGCTATCCCTGCCCCACTAACTCCATGCTCTTTGAGTGCCAGGGGGCTTCCTTAGAGCAAGATGGGGACGGGGCTGTCTTGGCCTCCTAGCACCACTGCCCCTGCTCCCAGAGAGCTCCCAGACACTCTCGTTAGGTTAAATGCAGTGCAAGTTTGAATTTCTTCCCTATGGCTCCTCTGTTCTGTTGGTGAGCTGTGAGGGGACAGGGTCATTGCTCCAGCATTTCAGGTAGCTGCCATCTATTGCCACACAAGTATCTGTAAAGTCCTTGTCTTTGCCTGTCTTGTTATGAATCTGAGCATGAGTCTGGAGACCTTGACCCTGATGCACCTACCCCGGTCCCTCTTAGCTCTGGTCATGCATGATGGTGCTCACATGGAGTAGCTCAGAAAGAGCAGCCTGTGACTATGGCTGGGAAGCAGCTCAGAGGCTTGCTTTATCCAGCATCAGCCACAGCAGTGTTTGCACAGTGAAGCGTGAGATATTTTGTGTTTTTTAAGGCTCTTCCAGCAGGACAATGCAAGCTGGATCCACTCGGTATCTGTCTGCATACAGCTTTAGTCTTGGCATGAACGTCTCCTGACGCTGCCCCTTACATGTAACGGAAGGGGCATATCCAGAGTTGTCAGAGCTGCACTGTCATCCGTGAGGTCAGTGTATCATCGTCTCCTGACAGAGAAGAATCAGATAAACTCAGGGGCCATGTCCAGCAAACCCATCTCAGAACGTGCTGTGCGCATGGTGTCTGCTCTCAGAAGGTTACTGTGCACTCTCAGTCTGTGGGGCCGGAATGTGCCTGCATGGCTTTCTGGAAGTTTGAGGTGTCTCCCTGTTCGTCTTGCTCTAGAGCCCTCAGTGGGAAGGAGGTGAACCGTTTTCATTTATCTTGCACATTTATTGACTGTCTAAGGTGCTGTGCTCTGTAGCTCCCAATCCTGATTAAGTGCTGAGTGGGCATAGACAAAGCACAGAGGTGTGTGGTCAACCCTGGGCCTGGGGACTCACTTTCACTTTCAGAGAAAGCTTTAGGGGTAGGAAGGAGATGTCAGCATAGGCCTGAGGAGGGCCCCAGTGTCAGGCCATACTGCAAGAGCTAGGAGAAATTTCTACCCTCAGCTTCTCCGTGCTTGACATACCTGCTGGATGCTAGCCCCACATTCAAGTGTGAGAAAGCCATACAAGAGGAAGATGCAGAAACACCAGTCTTTTGTCATCTTGGGGTCTAGTCAAGATGAGCCTCAAGGACCGTGCTGTGACACAGGGCAGGTGCCAGAGGGACATCTCATTCATCTAGCAGGTCCCCACTGTGGCCTGTGATAGGTCTGGTACAGATGCTAGACTCACCTCCACCCCATAGGACTTTGGTCTAGAGCAGGTACAGATCAGTGACAGGCAGTGATGAGACAGGACTGTGAGGCAAAAATGGGACTAAGCCGGTGCCAGGAAGGTCTCCTGGAGGACATTGCTAAAACTCTCTGCATGTCTGGTTCCCTGCCCTCCCTACAAGGAGAATGCTGACTTAAACAATGGCAACGGCCTTGGGGTGGATCTAGAGATATCTGTTTGAAAGATGAACCAGCCTCCTACCTTTGGAAGGTCTGCTGGACACGAGAGGGGCCCATAGAACTGTAGAGCCTTCTGGAGCAGGAAGGATGTCCTTGGCGACCTGCTGTATTAGTTAGTTTTCTTGTTTCTGTGACAGGAAACTGACAAAATGACTCGGGGAAGGGCGTATCTGTCTTGGTTCACAGTTTTCCACTGTAGTAGGGCATGGTGGCAGGAGAATGAGAGACTGCCCGCTGTGTCCACAGTCCGGAAGCATGGACGCTGGTGCTCAGCTTGCCCTCTCCGTTTTACTTAGCCTGGGACACCAGCCTGTATGATTACTGCATGGGGTGGGCCTTCCTACCTTAACCCAATTTAGAAACTCTCTTATATGCATACCCAGAGGTGTGTCTCCTGGGGGACTGTGACCCTGCTGAGGTGATAGTATTAACCTTCACTCTGGTTCTTGGGCTGCCTTACTGTCTATATGGTGAGCATCACAGTCCCTTCCCCAATGAGTTATAGGCTGAGGAGAAGAAGCCTGCAGAGTTCCCAGAGGCTCTATTCTAAGGTAACTGGGTTGCCACATCCCTTAAGCATGGTAAGAAGAGCTGTCCTTGTCCACTGTGACTTGCTGTTCTTCCAACTGATCCACCCTCCTAGGACTCTACAGACCCAGGCCTCAGCTCTGATGTAACAGGCCAAGAGCTGAGCCCTATGAGCTCCTACAAGGTTTCCAAGAATGTTTCTGAACTCAAGACATCGGTAGTGTCTTAGTTGGAGTTTTATTTCTGTCAACAGACACCATGACCAAGGCAACTCTAAGGACAACATTTAATTGGGGCTGGCTTACAGGTTCAGAGGTTCAGTCCATTATCATCATGGTGGGAACATGGCACATCCAGGCAGGCATGGTGCAGGAGGAGCTAAGAGGTCTACATCTTCATCTGAAGGCCGCTAGCAGAAGACTGACTTCCAGGCAGCTAGGATGAGGGTCTTAAGCCCACACCCACAGTGACACTCCGACTCCAGTAAGGCTGCTGGGCCAAGCATAGTCAAACCATAACAGGGAGCCTTCAGCACCAGACAAGAGAGTTTGGCAAGTGGGCATCCTCAGGTATCCAATGACGGAGGCTTTTGGAGGAGAGTCCAGAAAGGTCCCCCAGACTCCTGACTTCCCAGCCAAGAGATCAGAGCAGCCCCATCAAAGTGCTGGGCACAATGATACTGAAGCGTGTAGCTGTCTTTCATATTAGACAGTCAGCAACAGACCAAACAAAAACAAACAGGTATTGACCCAGGGACAGTGAGGCAGTCAAGGACAGATTCTACGCAGACACCATCCTGACTCCTGCCAAGAGCCTACCCCGGGATTCAGGTGCCAGAGCAGGTCTCGATGGTTGGCATACGCGGTGTGCACGGAAAAAACTTGGTTTTCTGACGGCAAACTCTTCTCTGGTCTAAGAGCAAAAGCTGTTGGCTTCTCGTAAGAAACTCTTGCTGGTAGCAGCAGAAGGCTTAATTTCTAGTGTTCTTCTCTCTCAGAGCCCCTCACTGCCAAGGTGAGAGGCTTGGAGCTCATTCACTCTTCATGAACCAGAGAGACAACAAAGGAAAAGAATGAAAGTCTTTTACATAGATAATATGCACAGACACACGCTCACGCGCAGACACACACTCATGTACTTGCACACTTGCACACACACCCATCAGCCCGACCACCTGTCTCAACTGCACAAGTGTTCATGCATACTTACCTGCGTACACTTACACCTATGCATGCATGTCTATACATTCATATAGACAGACATATACATGCATATTTGGTGGATGGGGCTGAGGCCCCCAAGCCACACTTTATTTCTTCTCTCAGCCTTTTTCTACCTTCTTAGACAAGAGTTCTTTCGAAAGTTACCTCATAGATAAACTGTTCCACAACAGGGGAGGTACAGAAGGATGTCCATGGTAAGTTCAAAGCAGAGTTTCATTCTTAAGCTCATTATGAGTTCACAGCAACAGTTGCACATGGCCTTGCTTTATCATGGTGCACACCTGTGGCCTCATCCTTGGACCTGACCTAGAATGAACGTTTTCCTTGATCACAAATCTGTCCCAAGCCTGTTTCTCTTTTTTAGTGTAATTATGAAAGCTCATTTTATATATATATATATATATATATATATATATATGCAGCCTTTATTTACTCTTCTCTGAGGAATGGGCACGTTTTATTCTTGATTCTAACTTCATTTTATCTTTTGGGCGAACCAACTAAAACCTTCTATTAAAACTTTCTTCCTAAAATTATTTGAATCAAATCAGGAATCCTACAAAATCATTAATTCATTTAAACAGCATTAATTCATGAAAGTTCATCTTTATGTTGATCTGCAGGAAATCTTCCCAGTAGGGTAGGCTAATGCCCAGGAATCATTAGCCTGTGTAATAGTAACAGGAGAAGGCATATCAGCTGTAAGAAGCAATCCAGAGATGAAGTCTCTTGGGACCTTGCCTCTCAAGAGCATTGTAAGCCATGTAAAAATGGTGGGCCACCTCCAGGAAAGTCACCTGTTAGCCTTAGCCTCTTCTAGATGGCTCCTGGCAGACTTCATAGTATTGGGGACCCTAAGAAGACGACTTACTTTATTCTGAGCCATGTGTGTAGAGTATGGAGAGTGTGTGGGGATGTTAGTGCAGATGTCTGTAGAGGCCAGAGAGTGCGTGGGCATGTTAGTGCAGATGTCTGCAGAGGCCAGAGAGGACTGGAGGGATGGATGGCTCAGAGGTTAGAGTATGAGCTGCCTTCTCAGCACCTGAATGGCAGCCCACAGCTGTCTGTAACTCAAGGTATCAGAGATCTGTTGCCTTCAAGGGCACTGGGTAGGCTTGTACTGTACATACATGCAGGCAAAACACCCATGCATATAAAATAAAATTAGTATATTTTTTTACAGAGTTAGAAAAGACATGGGACATTTCTGGTCCTCTGGAATTTCCATTGGTATTGAGGTGACATGTTAGTGGTAGTGTAGTGTCTGTGCCTGTAATCAGGTAATGACCAGATTCAAACTCCCCTTTTTTAAAAAAACATACTGGAGTTGCTGAATTCCCAAAGCAAAGAGATTTGAGGTGTAGTGGATCTCAAGCTTTATCATAGGCTTTCAAGAAATCCCTATATGAGCCAGGTGTGATGGCACAGGTGTGATGGCACAAACCTGTAATTTCAGCCCCGGAGGTAGAGATATTACTGTGAGTTTGAGGATAGCCTGGTCTACATAGCAAGTTCCAGGACAGCCAGGATTACACAGAGATTCTGTCTCTAAAAAGGAAAGAAATAAAGGAAGGGAAGGGGAAGAAAGGGAAGAGAAAGGGAAGGGGAAATACCTGTAAGAAAGCTTTGCTATGACACAATCAGGGACACCAAGCCCAGAAGAGGTGACATCTGAGAAGGGCTAAAGTACGAGACATAAAGTGTCACCTTAAAGAATGAGCCACGGCTTGACGTTCATTCTTCTAGCTGGACCTCCAGGGAGAGCCTGTGATGTGTAGGTAATGTTGCAGTGCCTAACTGAGAGAGTGACTCGGGAGGTGTCTTAATTAGGGTTTTACTGCTGTGAGCAGACACCATGACCAAGGCAACTCTTCTAAGGACAGCATTTAATTGGGGCTGGCTTACAGGTTTAGAGGTTCAGTCCGTTATCATGAAGGTGGGAGAATGGCAGTGTCCAGGCAGGCATGGTGCAGGAGGAGCTGAGAGTTCTACATCTTCATCTGAAGGCTGCTGTCTTCAGCTGCAACTAGGCTTCACCAATAGCCTCTCATAGGCTCTCTTCATGGTGCCAAGCCTCAACTCCTTTACATGACCCCTTCTTCAGTCCTGGGCCATCAGTTGCAACTGAGGCTGCACCTTCACCAATGGCCTTCCACAGCCTCTCACAGTGCCCAGGCCTCAGCTGCTCTTCACGACTTCTTCATGCCTTCAAAACCAGTACCACCTAGGTGACTCTTACACATTACCAAGTTCAGCCACAGCACAAGGTACAACCTTAGCTATCTCTGGAACACAGCCTCATTGTGTTCTCAGAAAACACTTCCCAGAAGTTGTCACCTCAATGATGCTGGTCTCTTCTTAATCACCGCTAATTTCTTAGCTCCAACTACCCAGCATCAATAGTCCCAGGAATGCAATGTTTTCACTTTAGTAGTTCTGATATCTTGTTAATCACAGCTGATTCTTCAACCCCAGCTAACCAAAACCACAGAATCTTCACAATCAAAGTAGCAACAGCCCTGATAAGAGTCTTTATTCATCCCTCTGGAATTTCACAAACCAGGCCTCCATCTTCTGCACTGTTCTCAACATTATCTTCCAAGCTCCTACAGAACACCCCACAAAGCTCTTAACATCCCAATGGCTCTTCTAGCTCAAAGTTCTAAAGTCTTTCCACAGTTCTCCCCAAAACATGGGTAGTTTGTCACAGGAATACCCCACTCCTGGTACCAATTTGTCTTAATCAGGATTTCTACTCCTGCATAAACATCATGACCAAGATGCAAGTTGGGGAGGAAAGGGTTTATTCAGCTTACACTTCCACACTGCTGTTCATCACCAGAGGAAGTCAGGACTAGAACTGAAGCAGGTCAGGCCATTGAGGGACGATTCTTACTGGCTTGCTTGAGTTCCAGTCCTGACTTCCTTTGGTGATGAACAGCAGAGTGGAAGTGTAAGCTGAATAAACCCTTTCCTCCCCAACTTGCTTCTTGGTCATGATGTTTGTGCAGGAATAGAAACCCTGACTAAGACCAGAGGTTGTATACTCATACTATGTGAGTCACTTCCACACCAAGTTAGGGAGGGACCTAGAGGTAGTCACTGGGACTGGAGACAAGCTCCACCTTCAAGAAGCTTGCTCTGGAAGGAAGACCCTTTGTGGCCTCTTAGCCCAAGGCCTGAGAGAACAGGCCCCGTTCTTTCATGATTAGACCACTTTCCTATTTGTGTCAGACACCCTGTTATGTAATCTGGTCACACACCTGTTCTATACTGAACTTTCTAGTGATTTAAGTCTGTGTGCCAAAATGAAATCCACCAGCAAAGAATGCCCTGCAGCTAAGCAGGATGGGAAGTGTTGGCTACCAGCTCTTAGGATAAACCCTCCCCACAGGATCATTGAGTTAAAGCTGAGCTGTTTAAAAACCCACAGTCATGGTGTTACATGGATCTTGTATGATAAGGCAGTGGCCTGTAGCTTTTCTGTCTTGCTTGGTTCTATAAAATGATGATGTCATCATCAGTATTTGCATATTGCTAATCCCCTACTGTTTTGTTCCAGTTCCCAAGCACACCCCTCCCCCCACATAAACACAGTATTTCAAATATCGATGTTCTTCTCCCCTCCCGTCCCTGGCCAGAGCCTGCCCATGCCCTCTCACGGCTGTTGCCACAGTTGAGGTACTTGGCTAATGGTTGTAAAGTCTCCAGGCTAGCAGTGGAGAAGCAGTGTCCGTGTCATCGTCCCTCCCCTGTGATCTGATGGCCACTGCACAGCCTGAGCGAAGTTCAGCTCTTGGGCCTGCCTGCACTAAAACCCCAGGTACAACATGCCTACTGGGTGTGTTTCCGCCAGCTGGTTTTGGCTGACAACATGGTCATCCTCACCCATGCAGCTTCTGGTCTCTCACTCTCTAGCTAAATGTTGCGTATCCCTGTTGGTCAGTGGGCCCCTGTCAGCTCCCACCCCATAGGCCTTACGTAAAGGGGAGAGAGCATTCTCCAGTGGCAGCAGACCTTGCTGAACATGTGCCTGGCAGCTAGTGACTATCACAGTTGTCACTTCTGATGAGAGAGAATCCTGCCAACTTTGAAGATTAATGTAGGCCAGGCCTGCAGTTAACCTGTCACTTTCCTTGAAAATGAATCCCAAGTCTCTCTTCTGTTCTCCTTTCTGGGACACCGCAGTGTGTCCTGAACTCACATAGCTAAAACTAGAGCAGAAAGAGGAATACATTCGGGTGAGCTCTGCGATGCTCCACAGGCCTTGGAAGGCCTGCACCCCTCATCTGCATGATTGCTCGTGACTCTGTTCCTCAAAGGCAACACCAACCTCATTTTCCAGAGGGTTGCCGGAAGGCCAGCCGCTACAGCCGCCACTGAAGTTGACGTTCACTGTGCAGGGGGCGGTTGGATGCATCTTCCCTTCTCTGGCTTTGTGAGTACTGAAAATTTAGGGAGAAATTCTCGTGCAACCCCACTCTCCAGAGGGAGCTGCTGGCACTGCCTTCTTCTGTGTGCAGCAAGGAGGAGTCCTGGTCTGCTTGTCACCAAGGCAGACTGTCAGTGGTCTCTGTTGGTGACACTTTACAGTCTTACACAGTGAACTGCCAAGTGATTGAAGCGAGTAAGGAATGGTGACCACCTACCGGTTCCTCAGTCTCCCAAGGGGATGGGTGACTCAGGGAGTCTTTGAACAAGAATCAGTTCAGCGCTCCTTCCCTAACAGAGTGGTACCAGCTCTAACACATTCCGTTGGGGTATGCTCTGGGGGGAGAGGGAGGAGCCTGGAAGCCAAGAGTGGGCCTCACCTCACTCGTGGAGATGCAGCAGGGCTAGAGGACCGGCCTCCTCCACTGCACATAGTTCGGCTGTGGAGCTCCCGGACTGAGTTCTTTCTTCCCTAATCTGCTGTCCTTCCTCCACCCTTACTGTTTAGGCTTCTTTGTGTGTTTGCTTTGAGACAGGCTTTTGCTGTGTAGCCCTATCTTGGCCGGAACTCACTGTACGGATGAGGCTGGCTCAGACTCCCAGATCAGCCTCGCAGGCGCTGGGATGCGCTGCCGCACTCAGCCCTGCCATTCCCCCTATTTTGAAGCCTCTAACTGAGTGCTTTTCCACCAGCCTCTTTGTTCCTCAAAATAACTGAGACGACTTATATACGACTAAATGCTTAGGCCAACGGCTTTGGCTTGTTCCCCGACTAGCTCATAACATATCCATTTAACCTAGCCCAGGTCCCCCACGTGCTTGGTTATTGCTCCTCAGTCTCATGTGATCGCCTCCTTTAGTGTTCTGGGTGAACTCTCTCATGCCTCACTATCTCCCAGAGTCCTGTCTGTCTCTGCAGGATGTCCCACCTTCTAGTCCTGCCTCAGGTCGTTAGCCATAGGCTTTTTATTGACAGGTGATGCTTCCACACAGTATGTAAAGATTCTCTCTACATTTCCCCTTGGATGATGTGATGGTTTGTACATGCTTGGCCTAGGGAGTGGCACTATTAGGAGGTGTGGCCTTGTTGGAGTAGGTGTGTCACTGTGGGCGTGGGCTTTAAGACCCTCATCCTAGCTGTCTGGAAGTCAGTCTTCTGCTAGCAGCCTTCAGATGAAGATGTAGAACTCTCAGCTCCTCCTGCACCATGCCTGCCTAGATGCTGCCATGTTCCCACCTTGATGACAATGGACTGAACCTCTGAGCCCGTAAGCCAGCACCGATTACATGTTGTCCTTAGAAGAGTTGCCTTGGTCATGGTGTCTGTTTACAGCAGTTAAAACCCTAACTAGGCTGGGCAGTGGTGGCACACGCCTTTAATCCTAGCACTTTGGAGGCAGAGGCAGGTGGATTTCTGAGTTCAAGGCCAGCCTGGTCTACAGAGTGAGTTCCAGGACAGCCAGAGCTATACAGAGAAACCCTGTCTCGAAAACAAAACAAAACAAAACAAAACCCTAACTAGGACAGACTTCAAATCTAGGATCAAATTTAAAAGCAACAGTTTTTTCTAATCAGGCTAGCTTCCAAATTGAGATAAGACCTATCAGCAAGCACAATAACTGAGTAGCTATTCCTAACATTCTATGCTATCTAGCTATAGGCCTCAGCCATAGGTCCTGAGTTACTTGCAGTTTGAATTGCCCTGGCTTGCTCTGTGTTCATGTGTGTCCTCGTGGCTGACTCCCTTGACTCCTCCTCCTCCTGCCTGACTCTATTGGTGGCCTTCCCCCTTTTTCTCCACCTCGTGGACCATCTTTACTGCACACTCACTGCCTGTGGCCCACCTCCTCCTCCCTGGCTCTTTTCTCTTGGACCCCTGGCTGGGATTGAAAGTCCAGCCTTTCTATCTCCTCTGCCCAGTCATCGGCTGGTCAGCCTTTTATTAATCAATCAGAGATAATTGGGGAGCATTCTTTACACTGCACTGATACTGAAGATTCTTCAATATTCAATGCCTGTGTTCAGACTGTAACTAGATCTCGGGGGAATACACAGAGCACAAGACTAACCTCCAACAGGTCTATGCCTGTCAGCTAGGGTAACCTTAAACTCAGAATCCTCCTGCCTCAGTGTGTCCAATGCTGAGGTTGTAGGTGAGGCCTGCCACACCCAGTGCCTTGGTCCTCTTGACAGCATCTGTCTGTCTTACTGATGTGGTTCTGGGGATTGACCCAGGAGATCACATGCGCTAGGCAAGTGCTTGGCCATTGAGCTACATCTCTAGCCCTCGACAGTGTCTTCGTAGGACAGAAAAACCATTTCAATAAAGTCTAACAATCAATTCTTTCTCTTACAGATTAGCCCTTAGTGTGTTCATCGTCAGACCCAAAGGCATCTAGGTTTTCTCCTATTTAGCTTCTAGGAGCTCTGAGGGTTTTGTCCTTCAGAGTTAGATCTGTGGTCTGTTTTGAGTTAATTTTTTTTTTTTAACATCTATGTTGAGACTAAGTTTTTTTTGGTTTTTCGAGACAGGGTTTCTCTGTGTAGCCCTGGCTGTCCTGGAACTCACTCTATAGACCAGGCTGGCCTCGAACTCAGAAATCCGCCTGTCCCTGCCTTCCAAGTGCTGGGATTAAAGGCGTGCGCCACCACTGCCTGGCGACACTTAAGGTTTTTACACGTAGATGTTCAGACATTATAACATGCTATTGAAAACCTCTGCCTTATTGAAGGTAAACCACAGTACCTAAAGACTTTAGTGAGCATGGAGGCTCACTGTGTCTTCATGGTATCTCTTGAAAGGTGATCTGAGGATTTTTATTTATGTCGCCAGTGTCTGCAGAACAGACACGTTCCACATTAAGGATCTGTTTAGGAGCTTCTAGTGTATTGAAATCTGTTTTGGTTTCACAAAGCATGACACAACCTCAGTATACTTTCTCCATCTGGGATCCGTATGTTGATGGCAAATACTCATAGGTTGTTTGGGAACTTGACGATGTTCAATGACTCTCTAGATTACAGATTTAACATGTATAGGTATTTCATTCCATCTCCTGTCTGCTAATCTTCCTGGGTTTTCCCATCTTTTCTGGACTTTCTAGATAGTACTTCTGCCGGAGGAAGTGCCCTTAGTCTTTCCACCGTTCTTCCTCTGTCACATACTATGATATGTGATCTGTGATGTCGCCAAGAAGGTGTGCATAAGCCACAGGGAGGTGGAGGGCAGAGCACTTCTGGGAGTCAGTGTTCACCGTCTGTGGTTTTGAGGCAAGGTCTCTCATTTCTGCTGTCGACGGTGTATTCCAGGCTAGCTGGCCTGTAAGCTTCTGGGTGATTTCCTCTCTGCCTCCCATCTTCCTCAGGAGTTCCTATCACCTGTGGGCTTTCTGTGGGCTCTGGGGTTTGAATGTGGGTCACCAGACTGTGTAGACAAGGCTTTTGCCGCTGAGTCATCTCCCAGCCTTACATCTCACCTGCGATGCTCCAGTCCATCTAAGTTCTGCTGGAGCTCTTACAAAAGTTGGCTTGTTTTTATTCACTTATTTTAATATAACTTGTTGCTTTTACTTCATTTCTGATTATCATTATATTCAAATACATTTATAGTTATATATTTAAATAATATGAAATTGTTTTTTAAAGGATTTATTTTAATTTTCTGTGTATGAGTATTCTGCCTGTATGTATGCGTGCATGCATGCTTACATACCATATGTATTCAGTACCTTTGGAGATCAGAAGAGGATGTCTGATCCCTTAGAACTGAAGTTACAGATGGTTGTGAGCCCCCTTGTGGGTGCTGGGAACTGAACCCAAGGTTCTCTACAAGAGCGGGCAGTGCCCGTAACTACTGAGTCATTTCTCCAGCCCTGATATGAAAAGTCCCTGTTTAGAAGTGTGGGGCACACACTTATTTTATACTTATTTATTTTGCACGTGTGTACATGAGCGTGCTTCTGTGGCACATGTCTGGAGGTGCCAAGACAGCTTTTGGAAGTTAGGTTCCCGAGACTGAACTCAGGTTATCAGGCTTGGTGGCAGGCACCTTTCCCTGCCGAGCAGTTGATCCAGACATGTGTATGATCTGAAACGGTTTGTCCGTGTACCATTGTGCACACAATGCATTTTGGGTATTTCCCCCGTCTATCTCCTTTCTCATTCCTCTCCCACTTCTGCTGAGCTCCAGTCCAACCGGTGTCCCTCCCCACAGTCAGGCTTTCTTGGTTTTGTGCACTTCTGACGTTTGTTAGGGTTGTCTGTGTGAGGATGGGTAGAGTTATTTACGTCACTGAAGAAAAGGCCTCTCCGTTCCCAGAAGGTGATATTTTGAATGGTTTCGGTTTTCATTTCCTTACTTTGAGAGTTTGGAATTTACCTGATGAATAGGGTAGGGCTGGTTGTCTCAGCACAGTTAACCACACCTTCCGTCTTTCCCTGCCAGACCTCTTTCTGTTTCGGTGGCCTGTGTTGTTGTAAGCTTTCCCTTGTAGCATGCCCAGCGGTGTGCCTTGCCTTGCCTTTTGTTGGATTTCTTTCCTTCGATAAGTAAATGTTCCCATGGTGGAATCCATGGAACAAGGATATTCATTCAGCACGGCACGGTGTCTCTGAGCTCTTTGTCTACCCGCTTCTCCCTGGCGTTTTATAGATGTACTTTTTGGAGTTACTCTTTTCCTTCAGGATTCCATAATAAATCTAGAAAAGGAAACAGATAAACCAGAGTGCCAAGAGGGTAATGGCCACACATGGGGTGCACAGGCTGCTTTAGGTGGGAGACTCTGAGGGTCTTTAATCAGCCCTTACCCCTCAGTCCCTTACCCAAGCTCAGTCTTCTTCCATGACTGTGAGACCAGGCTTGCCAGCCTCTCGGGCCCAGGCTGGCCTGCTTCCCTCTGGGATGGCAGATTTCTTCACACTGCTGCACTGTGTTGAGAACCTGTGTTCTAATATACGAAACCAGGCCAGGGCCTTGGAGAACATCCCATGCGTGTGCCTTTCACACTTCCCGACGACACCAGTGCTCAGGCCTCTCATTCAGGATTTCATCTGGAATGACCTACTTGTGAAAGACTCACCGAGTGCACCAGCTGGGGGCTGGAGTCGGATGTGTGTATGAGTCATGAGTACCGTGTGTCAGCTGTGTCAGAGGCCACCCAGGACTCCAGTGCAGGACCGCGCCTTCCTCTCCTTCTCTCAGTAATACACTTGGCTCCCACTACTCGGCCTGGCGTCCCACAGCCTCAGAGGACAGTTCTTTACCGGAGGAGGAGGCTAGTCAGGGTGATGAGCTTCAGGAGGAGCTGGGCTGGGGGCATCTTGTGTCAGGAAACTTGGGAGCTCCTCTGGACCCTCGAGTGTAGCAGAATCAGGACAAACTCGAGGGCAGTGGGCCACACCATGAGCAGCAGAGGATGCTAGGAGCCACCCAGCTGGTTAAACATTACAGTGTCTAAAGGGCCCAGGACCTACCTCTCTGTGTATCACCATCAGGAACTGCTTCTGGAAAATTATGGAGAGCAGAAGGAAGTAGGTAAGAATTCTGCATAATCTAGCTGAAGATTTCCCGCTGAAATTACAGTGGCCACTGAGAGCTGTTTGCCGTACTCTTGGTTCCTGTGTGTAGTCAGCCCAGAGTTAAACACCATGAAAATAAAAAGTTCCCCAGAGCCGTTTTGAGTTGCAGCAAGAGCAACCAAAGGTATTAATCTCACCCAGCCCCGCTCTGCCTGTGTCTTCCCACAGCCCCTACCCTGGCTGGCTTGCCAAGAAGGTGACATACACCCTCCTTGGATTTGCCAGGCTGCCCACTCATCCTGCTGCCCTGGCCGAAGTTCCTGCCATCTATCCCCCCCTTTCTGCCTCCTCTTCCGACCCCCGCCCCTTCCTTACTAGGCAATTGCATCTTCCATTTAGTGGGTTCCCCATCTCAGAGCTGCACCCTTCAGCAGGACTGTCTGTCTGGTGTCTTCCCACTATGTGCTCTCACACCCATCTGTTCTGGATCGTTACGAAGCCTGGCTTTTTTTTTTTTTACAGGGCTCTCATTTCAGCTGGCAGAGGCACCCAGAACCTCAGTCCCTCTGCATATAGCTCACCATCGCCCTTCATTAGTCCTGACTGACTGACTCGTAGTAGCTGGTAGCTGGGATAGACAGGGGTGAACATTTATCCGTTGTCTTTATAATCTGGATACCACTGCTGAAAGTCAGTATCTCCTTTTATTGAGAAAACGAGGACAACTTACCCAGGGCAGCAACATTTCCCCGAACCCCCATCCCTACCTCAGGCCTCAGTGGTCTCTAGTCCAAACTCAGAGACTGGTTTGTGGTGACATTTTTGAGAGTATCGGGCAAGTGGTTTTGAGCATGGAGCAGTTTGTTTGTTGAGCCCTTACCTGTGTGCCGGGTGCAGTGAAATGTTTTACCCTGGGCAGGCAGCTCACAGAATCCACAAGTCTCCCGAAACTCCTCCAGAACTGCTTAGCACAATAGCTCAGCTCCTCACAGAGCAGTTCCTACACAGGCTCTGCCGGGTGGGAGTCCTCAGCAGGCAAAGAACGCTGGGACCCAAGACTGCTGGTCTACCTTGCACGTCCTGTCTCAAGCAGCCCTGGGCACCTCAGGAGGACGGGTGTATGCCCAGTGCTGGTTCGTAAAGCCTTGACCTGAGACGACAGGCTCCAGTGTGTGCCTAGGACCTGTATGGGCTGCAGACTGCAGGATGGCCGGCATGAGGCCAAGGGTGGAGGAAGTCCAGAGCATGCACGGGAAAGGGTGTTGCCAAGGAGGACCTGGCCCATGCTGGCAGACAAGCATGTTGCTAGGGAGCAACTGTGCAGCTAAGAGCTTCAGGAGGAGCCTCATAGGCCTCAGAGCGGGAAGGCTTGCCCAAGCAGGTGTGTAAGGTTGTGGTGTTCAGGGGTGCTGGGAAGGGAGTGGAGGATAAGAGACTTCTGGACCAATGCCCGTTTGGCCCCTCAAAGAAGGGGGTGTAGAATAGATTTCTGGGCATGTATAGAGCTTGTGCAAATGCTCAGACAGTGGCCCCAAAAGCTGGGGTTCCTCTTGGGGTCCCTCCTTTTGCAGCACTCTGCTACTTCTGTTACATCTAGAAACACTAGGCTGAGAGCGACCTAAAGTTCCTTGTGCTCGAAGCCTTGCTGTGAGGAGGCTGCACAGTCTGCGAGGCTGTCTGTCTGTGAGGCTGTGTCTAAGGCAGCCCAGAGCAGTGTGCTTTGCACTCACTCTTGTTTAGATTTCTTCCCTTGTTTCCCTGGCCCGCCTGCCTCTGATTCTGGCTCCCCATGGCCATACTGCCTGTGTGAGTGTGTGTCAGAACCACGGCCCACAGCATTGCACAGTCTGCTGCTCTGTGCCTAGTGTCCCTCTGGAAGTCTGTCTGGGAAGTGGAGCCAAGTGGGGGCTTTT
Organism: Rhynchomys soricoides; assembly: GCA_019843965.1. NCBI lineage: Eukaryota > Metazoa > Chordata > Mammalia > Rodentia > Muridae > Rhynchomys > Rhynchomys soricoides. The sequence continues at coordinate 4,504,517 of JADRCH010000062.1, forward strand.
GAAAAGAGCTTTCTCTTTTCGTTATACTTTTTAAATCATTTCATTTCGGCAGACATCTGATTCTTCACCCTTCCTGGGCTGAATTAAGAACAAATGGCTGTGTCTTTCCATACTAAAACAAACGGGCACATTTACCAGTTCCTTGTAAATTAACGGAGAGACCTTGAAAGTAAGCAGTTGGTGGTGCAGAGGGCCCGGATCAGCTCCAGCCCAGGCTGGGCTGCACAGGTTTGCATAGGCCTCCTCCTCCTCCTCCTCCTCCTCCTCCAGCCTCAGCAGCTGGCTCTGGTTCTCCCCTGCCATGGTGCCCCCTGCTGGGGTCAGATGAAAGTCCTAGACCCCATTCCAAGGCCAAGCGAGGCTGCCTGTGCTGCCTGTGCGACTGCCTGGGGGGGGTGGTGCTGTGCTCTGTCAAGGCAGGTCTGGCAGGATGGAGGTTAATGGGGTTCAAGTGGATTTTTCAAACATATGTAAAGTGTTAGGTGTAACAGCAAAGGGTAAACTGCTGAGGAGGAAGCACTGGGTTTTCTGTTGTTTTTGCTTCTCACGCACGTCCATTCACCCAGTTATTTAGATGGAAGAAACCCTAGTGTCTCATCGCGTTACCCCTCCCCCTCCCCCTCCTCCCCCCTCCCCCTCTTCATACGGGCATTATTGCAGTAAGCAGTAGCTTGCATTTACTAGGCATTTTACTGAGTAACTCCACCTTTACAAACCTCAGGTAACCACAATTCTTGTTTGACAGAATGGGAAACTGAGGCTGGGTATTGTCTTGGCCACAGCAAATAACAGGAGCTAAAGGTTCAAACCTGGGAGCCCAACCCCTGTAGTGTGTTTGCACTCATGACTGCCACCCTTTGCCAGCTGGAGGTGCTGGAAGCTCACGTATGCTTCCTGGGAGAGGAGGTGCTGGAGCACGGGGATTGGCAGCGGGTTACAGTGAGGTGAGAGTAGCCAGCAATCTGAGTGTCTCTCTTCTGTTAGCGTGCATGTCAAATATCTTTACTCCGACGTGTGCATAAGGAGCGTCCAATGGAATGGATTTTAGAGACTCCCAAGTCAGGCCACGGTCTGTCTTCTTGTTGTCTTTGTGGGACTGGACCAGATGCCACCTGGGTCATGAAACAGGAGCAGGGGTTAGTTTGAGTGGCCTTGCAGGAAGCAGACAAGTGGCTCTTAAAGACTGTCCAATACCTGCATAGCCTTTACTCCATAGAATGCCCCAAGCCCAGGGCAGGGTAGGAGTGGGTTCTGGGACTGGCCAGCAACAGGGAGCTTCACTGTGGCAGAGCTCCAGCAAGGGGACCGAGCTGGCTATAGTCTCCCAACCTCCCTGCCCAAAGGTCGGGCAGGAGCAGTGGATTCTGTGGTGGACATGGCTGTAGATACTCCACGCCACTGAGGGAATTGGAGGGGGCCAAGGTGTGGTCAGGACACAGGGAGTTCTTAGCCATCACCATCCAATTGGGGTTGATTGGGTTAAGGCCTTCCGGAACAGTGTCCCAGTTCTGAACTTAGTGAAGTCAATGGAGGGGCAAGGAATCAAAAGAAATACAATAAACAGATTCCCTGTCATGTTGTTGGCTCTGTAACAGATATCTGTATTCTCCTTGGGATTACGTGAACATTGGCTTTCTTTGATTCTTGATTGTTATTTTCAATCTTTCTTTCGTCAGTCGGGATGCTTCAAACAGTTCTGTAAAGGCCCCAGATTCTTTCCTATTGCAAGGTTGTGTTTGGAGTTTGGCTCAGCCTCACCACATCACCTGTTAACTGTTAGTCTAATTCTGCAAGCCATGACTTCATCTCCCTAAAGGAAGGTAGACGAAGTGCTTCCATGCGGCCGAGTTGGTTCAGTTCAAGATGCTTCGTTGTGGGGAGGGGAAAGGGCTAGGGTCTATCTAAACCTTTGGTGTTAGGGCAAACTTGAGATGTAGAGCTGTCAGAGATGGACAAGTACTCTTGTCCAGCCAGCTGTCCCAGAGATGGAGCAGCTGCCAACGCATGGCCTTGCCCAAGGCTGTGGGAATCTTGTCATGTTGCTCTAAAGCCATCAAGTTCAATGAGGCTGAGAGCTGTGTGCTCCGAGGAGACGTGGCCACATCACCAGTCCTAGTCACCACAAGCCGGAAGCCAGTTGCTCATGAGAAGAGTGGGATACTTGTGTGTCTTACAAGTCAGATCTTAAAATAACATTAAAAGAATAGCTACCGAGCTACTCAGAGGTGCGCCTCACAGTGTTTCTGCCTGGGGAACTTTTACCATATTTAGAATCCTCTCTGGAGCTGACTTCATGCACTCTGGGCCCCAAATGAGGCCAGTGTTGGTCATTAGCTTGTCTCTGGCCAGGAAGAAGCTTCCTGGGGGTGGAGGGCTGGTGAGGGCTTCTGAACTTCCCTCCCAAGCTCCTAGCACAGCCTTCCACAGTTTTTCACAGGTTTGTTCACATTATTGTTGCTGTTTTTTATTGCAGCCTCCAGGTATAGCTTCTAAATAGCACTCTCTGGAGGGGACCAGGGACCAGGCCCTGGAAATCGTGGAGAAGGCTTTGTGTTTGTAAATTGGGTGTTTTTGTGATTCTGTTTCTCAGAATTGTATTTCCCTTTAACTAACCAGAGGTAAAGCATCAGAGTTCACAAGACATTCCCATGAGAAATGAAGGGAGAGCAGGTACCCTCCTGTGCAGGATGACATCAGTGCCTGTGAGCTAGGGGCAGAGGCAGAAGCTGGCTCTGGTCTAGCTTAGGTGCCCCCTTGGTGGGGGTCTTGGGCCTACCTCAGGGGTATGGAGTGCAGAGGCCTGTGGTAGGAAAAATGTTAATATTAATGGAGAGTCTACCCTGCCTTTGATTCAGTTCCCAGATAAAAGACACACAACTTTTATATTTATAATAAGCCCAATCAGCACTAGAGCTGGGCCGATATCTGCCCTCTGTGCTATTACGTCTACTTCCCTATCAATGACCCTGAGTTATAACTTGCCATGTTCCATCTGGGCCGCTCTAATTGGCCAGCCCTCGTGGCCATGTTTTATGGCATCTTCTCTCTCCACCCTTCCCTCATGGTCTCTCTGTAGACCTTAAGCCCGGGAACCCAAATCCCACCTGTCTCTCCTCTGGCCAGCTGTAGGCTGTAGGCATCTTTATTTATAATCAGGGATAACTTGGGGGGGAGGGGAGCAAGGTTACATTGCATCACTTGTGTATGGGCAGATTCTCTCTTCCCTGGAGGCAACCAGGCCTTGGGGGCCAGTAGCTAGTATTTCAACACATAGCAAAAGACTAAGCCTCAACAGTGGCCTACACAGGCTATGGGTGCAGTGGCCTACCCCAGGGCTGTGGGGTGCAGTGGCCTACCCCAGGGCTATGGGGTGCAGTGGCCTACACGGGCTATGGGGTGCAGTGGCCTGCCCTAAGGCTATGGGGTGCAGTGGCCTACACGGGCTATGGGGTATAGCTCAGCCTCCATGGTTTTGTTATCCATGTCACTCACCAAGGTCACCTTCTGAGGGACAGACTCAGGTCCCCCCAGGTGGTATATGCTCTGCTGCAGAGTCAAAGCAGCCACCCTCTCCCAGTCCCACTTAGGAAGGCCAGTGTGCCCTGAAGAGCAAACAGGAGCCGCTCTGTCCCGTTGAGTGGCTGACAGTTTATATCCCTCCTTCTCCCTGCAGCAGGCAGCTCTCTCTGGCCTTCTAGAAAGGCTTTTACTTTATTGCTGTTTCTAAAACTGGGCCTTAGATGAAAGGGCAGGGGGTATCACTGCTGCTCAGCAGTGGGTGGTGTGCTGCAGACCTTGCTTTCTCAGCAGTCACCATGTGTCCTTCGTCTTTCTCAACTTGTAAAATGCCCAGGCCCTCTGCCCACTGCAGTGCAGATTGGGGTGTGGAGCATGTTTCCGGTAAAAGGTGTGTGTTTGAGGTGCTCCATCTTGTATGTCCCTTGATGATAGTGTTACTATGGTTACTGTCCATCTGGAAAAACATGAGCATAAACAAGATACAGTACTTGCTCAGTGAGCTGGAGTCTCTCCACTCCCCTCCTCGCTGTTGTAATGGATACAGCTCCTGCTTCCTGCAGAGTCTGGGGCCCACTCTTTGGTAGGAGCCTGGGCCTGCCATCCAGCTCAGCTTGTGCGTGTTGCTGGGTTTTGCAGAAAGGGAGCCTTGGACTTCAGCTCCTTGTTACGGAAGGCAAGGGAGTGACACCCTTTCCCCGCTCTTTGCCAAGAGCTCCCATTCCTAGACCTGCGCACACCCACCCCACTGCTCATTGCCACTCCCATGTGGCTCCAGGCTGGCATCTCTGAATCGAAGCTGAATTGGCATTATACAAGGAGTCCTTGAAATTTCCCAGGGGAAAACTAAGGCCATTGAAACTGGAACCACATGGACCCATGTGGAGGGAACCCTGGGTGGAGGCTAATGAGACCTGGAAGTGTCCTCTAGGTCTCTGGTGCTCCTTGACCCATCTGGCGTTTGTTTTCTCCTGGGGCACTGAGTTGCTTTCTTTCCATTTCTCTCATCCTGCCTTCCCACCAAGTCCGTGTCCACACCACTCAGACTTCCACTGCATCCCCCCCACCTCCCTTCCCCAGGAGGTCTTCTGCTTGCACTCCTGCAGGGAGGGGAACACACTTCTCCAGAAACTGCCCCCACATGATCAGTATGTCAGGGAGTCGGCCTAAGGATTTGGTATGACAGCCCACCACTTGGGTACCTGTATATACCCTCTTGTTAACAAGGGTAGAAAGATACTCTTAGCACACTAGGTCAGCAGACTCTGACCTACCAGCCATTGTCTCTACGCTCTGGTTCTGGGTACCGATGGTTCCTCCTTCCCTGTAGCAGAGGGGACGAAGGCTGAAGAGGGGGAGAAAGCTTTGTAGAAAATGGGCTACACAGCTCCGCAATGCCAGAGGCCCCTCTAAAGCCTCCCTAAGTGCTAAGTTCCAGCCCTGGCCTGCTTTGGTGGGCTCTTCTCCCTGCCTTTAACAGCCAGAGTCTGTTCTTTTGGGGCCTCAGGCACCTACTTTGCTAATTTTGAACTGTGGCAGGACAGTAGCCTTGCAGGTATGCTATCTACACCCTAAGCACAGGAGGCTGAGGGTCTACTGGACCACAAGCAGGCATTTCTATATCCTGAGGCACCACAGATACTTTCTTTATTGGACAGAGGGCCCATGAGCAGTTCTAGGGAATGTTCAGGAGAGCTAGCCCCTCAATACTGAGAAACTACATTGTCCTGAGGTTGTCGGGGAACAGCTAAGGTGGGAAGGGTGAGCCCTTCCTCCGGCTAGTGCCTCAGGTACTAGCCATTTTCCCTGCCTCACACCCATGGCTCTCATGGACATGAAGCCCAGATGTGGTCCTCTCTAAAGCTCTGCTCTGGCCTGTGTAGTCTTGTGTTGAACTCCCTTCCTGTTGGTAAGACAGGAGCCTCAATGCCTCTGTGTCTCTTCTCAAACCCAGGTTTATTTCACTCTGTGTGATGACTGAGCTAAGGGATTTCTGGATTTAGGGAAGACAAGCTGCTGCTCCAAGTGCGATTCGATTGCCCCTTGTCCTACTCCCCTGCTATTATGAAAGAGTTCACCAGTAGCCAGGTACCCGAGTCTTGATGTATAAGCAGCAGGTTTTGCATGCGGCTCCGTTGTTAATATTAAACATCTATAAACCATCTCAAGTATGGTGGTGCATGCACCACTGTAGCTCTCAGGAGACTGAAGCAGGAGAATCACAGGTTTGAGGCTAGCCTGGCTCAACCTACCTAGTAAGTCAGCCCATAGTGAGACCCGTGTCTCAAGCAGGTACAGTAGACGATCATTAGTATTGTAAGTTTTGGGCTTGGTTTTCATGTGGTTACCTGTTGAGGCTTGGCCTGTTACTATGTGTTGTAATGCTAAATATTGGCCCCCGAGGTCCGGTTTTCCCTGACAAGGAGGTCCTCATGTACACCAAGTGATGTGTAACCTTGCTTCTTAGTTTAAAACTGTTGGTTAAATAAAGATGCCTACAGCCTGTAGCTGGGCAGAAGAGAGGTAGGCGGGGCTATGATTACCAGGCTTGGGGTCTGAGGAGAGACCATGAGGAGAGAGGAAGACGCCATGGGGTAGGAGCATTAGGAGTGCATGGCCATGAGGACCAGCCAGTTGGAGTAGGACCAGTCCAGGCAGAACATGGCAGGTTAATTCTTGGGGTTATCAACAGGGAGGTAGACATAACAGCATAGAGAGTTGATGTCTGCCCAGGTTTAGTGCTTTTAAGACTTCTTACACATGTAAAGGTTTTGTGTCTTTTATCTGGGAACTGAATGATCAAAGGTGGAGTAGAAACCTCCAAATAATGTTTGCTGCCACAGCTACCAGTTTATGTCCACTTACTCCAGGATGCCTCCAAGTGCTGACTTTGTCAGAGCAATTGAGAAGATTCAGCATAACTGGAGTATTAGAGTATCTTTGGTATAGCAGAAGGTCAGACCTGAGGTGGTCCAGAAGGAGATAACAGGCAGGATGGTGACGTGGGCAGGCCCCCAGCATGGGCAACAGACATTGAGGAACAGCATGCACGTGCCGTGAGGACAGTGTGCAGCGGGGACGAGATGGGCTGGTTGCCAAGAAGGGAGCTGGAAGGGATCTCTTGCCAGCAGGGACTCCTCGGTGCCCTTGATGACAGTGTTAGGGCTTTCCTTTGTCCCATGAGGCCACTTCCCAGGGCAGGAAAACTGACTGTGTAAGCATCAGTTGCAGGTTAGACTCAGTCTCCCAGTCTTGTCTTCCCTTTCATGGTGTTTACTTTGAGGGAACTTTGGACATTCAGAGCACTGAAAAAATTATTGTATTCTTTTTTTCAGCAACAATTCCTTTTTATTTTTTGTGTACATTGGTGTCTTGCCTGCATATATGTCTGTATGAGGGTGTCAGATTGCCTACAACTGGAGTTACAAACAGTTGTGAGCTGCCATGTGGGTGCTGGGAATTGAACCCAGGACCTGTGGAAGAGCAGCCAGTGCTCTTAACCACTGAGCCACCTCTTCATCCTCTATTGTATTATTCTTAAGCAAGAAATGATGTGTATACTGCAGGTACAGTGTGCTGCTTTGGTACATATGTACATGGAATAGGGAGATTAATTTGGTTAATGTGTCTGTTCTTGATATTCCCGTGTCTCGGTTTGGAGAACATTTAAAGTACATGTTAGTGATTAGGAAATACAGAGTATTCTCAGCTATAGTCACCTCTCTGGGCCCGGCACTAAGACTTTCCCTAGACACTAAGACTTTCCCTAGACTCTCACCGACTCTTCAAACCTCTGACTGTCATTTCCTGCCCCCCCCCCCAAAAAAAAAAACCCTCTGGTGATCACTTTCTATTCTCAACTCCTAAGTTAAAGTTCTTTAGATCTGGCATCTTAGTAAGCTCATAGAGTGTATATTTATCTTTCTGTGCCTGGCTTATTTCATTTAGGCGAGTCACCTAAGGTCTCTAAAGTTCAGGTCTGTTCATGTTACAAAGGGCAGGATTTCTTTGGAAGAGGGACTCTGATCATACGCAGATTTAACAGTGACTGCATTTGCCGCGTTCACTGTCTCAGGATGGTATCCATATGCTCCATTCTTAAGTACTTCAGCGTGAATTTCCTTTTTTATTTTTATTTTATGTGCATGTATATTTGCCTGCATGTGTGTATGTGCATGCAGTACAAGCAGAGGCTAGAGGCTGGTGTCAGAACCCCTGGAACTGGAATTACACATGGCTCTGAGCCGCCGTGTGGGTACAGGGAATGGAACCCAGGACCCCAAGAAGAACAGCCAGTGATCTTCACTACTGAGCAGTCTCTAGCCACAGCACTAAATTCTTCAGAACAAGAATGTTCCCTTCAGAGTGGCCATGCTGCCATCCAACTTAGGGAAGAATTCTCACTATGCGACTCCCACGTTCAGGCCTCTTGACTTGTCTCCAGAAGAACTGTGGAGGATTCCGTTAAAGTCGCACATTGTAGTTGGTTCTGTCTTCAGCCTTTTAGAGCCTGCAATATCCCTACCCTTTTGTTTTATGTTACTGTGTCATTGACTGTGAGCCCCGTCTCTGCTTCCCGATTTTAAATCCCAACGTGCAACTGTTCTTCATTGATTCAAGCATCAAAGGTTTCTCAAACGCCATCTACCTCAAGTCCCCTCCCCTTGAGTCCTACAGACCGGTGATACATCACCAGAAGCTCAGGCTTTGTGTCCTTTTGACCACACTGCAGGTGCATGCAGTCGGTCATGTCCATGTCAGGGTGCCCCTCACAGGCGGCTCTGCCTGGGAAATGGGAGCCAGAGCTGGATTTAGATTGTAGTCTCACCACTTATTTACCCAGTGCCCTCTGCTGGGCCCCATTCCCCCTAACCTCTGTTTCAAAACAAAAGGTAGAACCTTTAAATCCCACCCATCCGTTACATCTCTGAGTGGTTGACCCAGAAGCACTTCTTGCAGAACACACCTGCATGGGGATTCGGGGCTACATGAGTTCTCTAGTGCCCTGAAATGACCGCATGCTTTTAATCTGCCTTACAGCTGAGATCCTGGAGCTGGCTGGCAATGCAGCAAGAGACAACAAGAAGGGACGGGTCACGCCCCGGCACATCTTGTTAGCTGTGGCCAATGATGAAGAGCTAAACCAGGTACGGGGTCTCCAGCCTGTCCCCAGACATGCTAGTATATACTCAGACCACCCAGGAGAGGCTGTGGTGACTGGCAAAGCCCTAAGCAGCTTCCTGCTTTTGGGGGCTTCACTGAAAGTAGGGTAGGGAGATGACATGGGTGCTTTGCCCTCCCAGAAGGAATGATAGCATAAGTTCATACCAAGTGAGGACTCAAGGACTTGAGCTCCATGTAGTAGGTCCGAGTCCTGTCAGCATCCTTGTAGCTGCCTCAGAGTCAAGAGCTGTAGCAGCTCAGAGCGGATGCGTGTGAGCAGGGCTGACCGCTTGAACCAGGCAGGGCACTCCTGGAGCAGGCAGTCTGGCTCACCACCTGCGACTTTGGTTTTCCTGCAAGCTGCTAAAAGGAGTCACCATAGCCAGTGGGGGTGTGTTGCCGAATATCCATCCCGAGTTGCTAGCAAAGAAGCGAGGATCCAAGGGAAAATTGGAAGCCATCATCACGCCTCCACCAGCCAAAAAGGCCAAGTCTCCGTCTCAGAAGAAGCCAGTGGCTAAGAAAACAGGAGGCAAGAAAGGGGCCCGAAAGTCTAAGGTACGGGATCTGGCAGGGGTGTGTGGGATGGGGTAAATAAGGTCACAGGGTCACAGGGTCCCCCCAGCCCTTCTCAGAGCTGATCCCTGGTGGGGGAAACTGATTGAGGAACATGTGGGAGTCCACAGCTCACTGGCTAATCGAGAGTGTTTCAAGGAACCCAGCTTCACTTGGAAGACTGGACATGGAGATGGTAGTGGCCTCCAGGGAGCAGCTGGAGGTGGCCGATAGCCCGGCCACACCCCTCCTGTACCAGTCTCCCACGTAGATGCACGGGCCCATGGAAAGGTTTTCTTGTGCCAGGGATCACCAGTAACACCGTCCTCAGAGGGGCCATCTGCCACATGCCTTGATGCTGAGCTTGTGTTGCCATGGCTACATGTCCTCTCTGGGTGCTCCAGCAGGAACACTCCAGACGGCTGTCTTTTAGAACACTTGCTTCAGTCCAGAAAGAACATCAGAGCGTTCTTCAGGCGGTTCCTCCCAGACCTAGGTTCTCCTGAAAGTGGTGTTCTGATGTTGGTCCTCTGTGGAGAGGTGAGCCTAGCAAGCATGGCCTCGAGTTGCTTTGATGGGGAAGGGCAAAAACATCCCCATCTGTGGACATTGTTTCGGGGCCCGTGTTAGCTGAGGAGAAGGCCGCTGTGTCTCTTCACACATACTCATGAATGCAAACAACACTGCCCTGAAATAAAAATCTGAGTAAATACCTTCTTTCCAAGGCCCAGAATTGTTCCCCTCTCCTGGAAAGAGATGTCTGACCTTGAAGAGTAGCCAGTATTTTTAGATACTAGAAAGCATTCTACCTTGCTCGGGGGTCCAGGAGGAGGAGGCGGCAGCGACAAGAGGCAGGGAAGGGACTTGAATGTTCCTTATTCATTCTGCTAATTATAAAGTGAGCAGATTGGAAGGTTTTCTCTGTCTCCCTATATTAGCAGTTGGGAAGAAGGGCAGGGAAGTACCCGTCCCAGAGTACTTGCTTTGGAATGCCAAGAGAAACAGAGAAGCCAAGTCTCCTCTCCCTTGAAAATGGGCCGGGGGGGGGGGGGGGGGGGACTGGTTGCCCACAGGGAGGTCCTGGCATTAGGTGCTGGCACTAACAGGGTAGAACCATGTTTCAGACTTGGCCCTTGCCCTCTTTGCTGTACTCAAGTCATGCCATCTGAACACCTTACATGTCAGTGCCTGGAGCACCTTAGTCTTCTCTTGTAGTTTTCTGCCCGGTGACTTCCTGACCTTTGCAGCCTACCAAACACCAGGAATTGGTTCTTTATGGAGTACAAGAGAGTGTGTGTGTGTGTGTGTGTGTGTGCGCGCGCGCGCGCGCGCGCACGCGGGGTGTGGGGTGATGTATATGTGTGTGTGGCATGTGTATGAGAGTGTGTCCGTGTGGTGTATTTGTGTGTCCCTCCAGCCCCTAGTAGCTATGTTCCTAATAACCATATGTCAGTAATCACTCAAACATTCAACTTTTCTCTTGATTACAAAAGCAGGGAGCCTGTGATGGTGGTCTGTTTTTCTTCCACACAATAAAACACATTGTCTGCTTACTGTACCAGTATTTGGCTAACATTAAACCCTGGGGGAAGCTGAAATTGGAACCGTGAACAGCTAATTTTCAAAACATTTGTTTAATGTAAATTGTGGTGTCAGCTCCCAGAAACAGTCGAGGCCCTGGAATTTCCATGTTTCATGGAACGGCCTGGAAATCGCCTTTCCAGGCGCATGCGTAGAGCGCCCCACCTCAGGGACTTGCTAAAACACTTGCGCTGAAAGGGAGTTGGTGTTTTTCAAGTGTCAACACTGGAAGTCCAAATCATAATTTCCAACCTCAATTCTATAGAATTTGAAGGTTTTGAAAATGTCCAGGGTGACAGCTGAGTCAGCTGCAGGGAAGCAGTCAGAGGGTACAGAAAGTCTCCTGCACTTGAGGCCAGGGCTCTGGCTGTGCCCTAGGCTCTTCCTACTTGGGTGGCCTCAGGCAAGTCTGCCCCCTTCTCTGCCTTGGCCCGCCCTAGCCCATAAAATGACAGAGCCTGTTCCAACTCTACAAGCCAGTGACTCTGGGCATAATGTATTTTTATAAGTAATGTGTGTAAGTTTGGCAGGAAAAAAAAAATGCCGCTCCTGTCACAGACTATAATGAATTAATAACCCAATTTTCAGAAAGTCTATGTATAAAAACGCGTATTTATGGAAACCCTTCCTATCCTAGATGTTTAGAACGCAAGTCACACAACCACTGTTTTGACCATGTAGTATTAAAAGTGGAAGGCCTAGTCTATGACTTGGTTGTATTCTAATTCTGCCATTTGTGTGTTCTTGGTGGCTTCCCTATGGTGCTCAGCTTCCCCATCTCTGAAGTGAAGCTAAGCACGGGGAACCTGGGAGAGCTTAAGCGAGAACTTGGGTAGCACTAGCATCAGCCTATGTCCTGAAGGAGCTGCAGCTACCCTAACTGTGGCAGGTCTTTGTGTTGTAATCCCCAACCCCCTTTTTCCTGTGTGAAGACCCCTGCGTGAGGAGGGTGTGTTCATTACTCACTACCTGGCAGAAGACAACAAGGCTGATGTAGGTCAGTGTCTGTTTTCTGAGGAATAAATACTTAAAGTATAAATTAAGTGATTAATATCCTATTAAGGCAGTGGTTCTCAACCTGTGGGTCACATATCAGATACCCTGCCTATCTGTTGCAGGATATTTGATCACACCATGAACCCCGAGGTTGTGTTGTTTACTGGAAAAACCTGTTTCTAGTTGTGGTGTGGCTCAGCCCTTAGTACACACCTTTCATCCCAAACAATGAAGGTAAAGTTAGTTTGTAGAAGGAAGCAGCCATGTTTGAAAGTGATGTCTAATTGAATGGCAGGCAAAGTGATGGATCAGAGAAAGATTTGACAGGATAGGATATGCCCAACTCTGATGAGAAGAGAGAGAAAAGGGAAGCTACTTAAGGTGCAGTACAGAGAGAGGAAGGAGGCAGTTTTACCAGGAAAGTTGTACTGACAGGTTGAAGAGCGAACAAGCTAGACACAGGGTAAGACAGAATGAGCCAGAGAATGAGAAGGAGCCAGAAGATCAGAATAGATTGCTAGAGTTAGTTTGAGGCCAAGCAGAGTGATTCAGGAGAAACAGAGAAGCCAGTTTGAATCAGCCTGGGAGAGGAGTTTGAGTCATAACAGCTTTGTTGACCAGCCAGCCAGAGCTCAGAAAGAACTAGAAAGGGGTGAGCTTATTCAGCAGCAAGTCTCAGATGCTGAAGACATTCTAGGCCTGGATGAGATTGTATGGAGTGTAGAAGCTTCCAGGACTAGGCCCAGGTCAGCAGGCAGAAGCAGTGAGCCTCAGAGATGACAGAGCAAGTGAATGGAAGTTGCTTTTACACCTATCACATATTTACTTTCCGATCATAGCCAGCAAAATTACAGTTATGAAATAGCAACAAAATAATTTTATGGCTGGGGGTCACAACATGAGGAACTGTATTAAAAATTCTCAGCATTAGGAGGTTTGAGAGCCACTGTATAAAGAGATAACAAGAAAGGCGTTGTTTCTTCATGAGGAATTGCCATCCGACAGTCTGCTTCCTGTTAGTGATGGCTAGGAGCTGAGGCATAGGTGAACTTGGTTGGTGAGTCTCCCTCCATCATTTTTGACACCGAGTTCAACAGTCTTAAATGTGCACAGATTGACTTTGACCTTCTAGGCTTTTTTAAAACAGTCCTGTACATGTCCAATGCATGACACTTTTGCATTTATATAAAATGTAAGATTCTAAAAATCTTAGTTATTTTAGTGAGATGGGATTGCTTAGATCTTTCTCCTGAGCTTAGATCAGAAAAGCCTACTGTCTGGTGTCACCACACTGAAAGAAAAGGCATTTTTTTTTCCCCAAGACAGTAGGAAGGGATGTGATTGCTGGCAGTAGGCATCCCTTCAACACAGTTATGATCAGAAAACAATTGCTGCTTGTATGCAGGGCTGACCTGAAGCTCCCTGTGGCTTCTGCTGCTTCGAAAAGACTCAAGTTCTCTGCAGAAAAGGTTGGTTCTCTGTGCAGCACCTGACTGATTTCTATTCTTCAGTCAAGAGTTCTCTAGCCTCAGGTCCATTTTCTGAGTGAGGAATCTAAGGGAAGACAAGCAGTTTCAGTTTGCCCAGGTCACACAGCTGGTGGAGCCAGGATTTAAATGCAGAGCTAACAAGTTCAATTATTATTGCTCGTGCATCCTATGATCACGGGCTGTTTCTTGGCTAGAGTCCTGCTGCTCTGATGGTTGAGGACTGCAAAGCTTTCCCCTGCAGGGTAAGTGAGGCCATAGTCTTAACTAATCACTGCTGAAAGTCACCAGGATCCTCACAGCTTAAGGCTCAGGTTACACTGGTGACTGCTGGCTTGTGTGGGGCCTGGGAACTAGATGTCTCTTCTCAGAAAAGCTGTGACATCTGATGTCTGACACCTGTCCTCTAGGTCTTGTACCTCTAACTCGCTATCTGTGCAGCCCTCAGGGAGAGAGATCCCTGCATCCCCTTGTTGGCCATGGATCCAGCATGTCCCCTCAGGAGTGATGCAGTACTGAGAGGAGCAGTGCTGTTGCTTGTATACCTCCCAAAGAATTTTCACAAAGCTCTCTGGCACAGACATTTAAGTCTGACGCTTTTCATAAGAAATTTAAGGATATTTTGGTATGCTCCATAAATTATCACTTATAAAATGTTGTCAACTTTTATGCATCCAGTAAAAATACACAAAGCAGTTTACCAACATCGGAACACTTACATGTTTTGCTTCCTCCGTTCATTTACCCTACAGAACTTAATTCTAACATAATACTTTATTGAAGCGTGTGTGTGTGTGTGTGTGTGTGTGTGTGTGTGAGAGAGAGAGAGAGAGAGAGCGCGCGCGCGCGTGCGCGCATGCATGCGTACTCGTGTGTACATGCCACCGTTCAAGTATGGAAGTCAGAAGACAACCTCTTGGATTCATTTCTCTCCCTACACCCTTATGTGGATCCCAGGGATCACGCCCAGGCCACCAGGCGTATGTGGCTTGTGCCTTTACCTGCTGAGCTAGTTCACTGGCCTCAGGCAGTGACTCATCTATATGCCCACTGTTTTAATGACTTTTGCAGCAGAGCACTGTATTTCAGTTCACTTGAAATAGTTCTTGTGGCTTTATACTAAATGATGTACGTTTTCCATGATTGGATAGTTAACACACTTGATAATATACATTTACTTAAGCCAGCAAATGCATTCCAGGTTTAGTAACTATTACAGAAAAAGCTAAATTTTATGAAAAGTATCTGGTGGTAGAATGAGTGATTTCCTCATTCATTAGCTCAAGGATCCTAAGATGTATGAATTGCAGAAGCTGTTAGTATTTGGAAAGTCTTGCCTAGAGTGACAAATGAGAACAGACTGGTTTGTTACAGCAGCAACAGTGTATCCATCCTCTCTTCCCGGGACAGATGGTCAGGTTAGCAGTCTCCCGTCAATATGTTCTGAGAAACCTTTTAAAATGGGCTTAGATTTACAGATGAGTTACAAAAAGACAGCATAGAGCTCTCAAGTGCTCACCGCTCACCAGGCTTCCTTCCCTGTGGTTAATGGGCCACACTCAGCAGTGAGTAGCAGCTGACATTAGCACATTGACATCAACCAAGGGCTAGTGGTCTTCAGCTGGTAACTTAGTCGTTTCTTCAGTTTTGTTGCGAGTGGAGGACTGAAAACGGCAAACTTGTGAATGGCTTTGTCAATCTTCGTTCCTAGAAAGTGTGCCACAAAACCCTGTGCTTCCCATCCAGGCCTGGCTCTCTTCTCGTCAGGTCAGGTAAATGTGAAGTATGAAGACAGCAAATCCGAGAGGCTCTGACTACCTCTGCTGCCTGGTGCTCTTCCTCATAGAGCACTTTTGTCTTATCTCAAAAGCTTGGAGCTTTGGGCTTAGCTTATTTGGTTTCCGGAAGGCATCAGCTTTGTCATTGCCAAAGCACTCCTCACTGCCAAAGCAGTCAACAAAATGACGTGTTTTTCCAGTGCAAGGAAGGCTGCTAATTCAGCAGTGCCTGTGGATTTGGGTCTAAACAGGGACCTGGATAGGACGCAGGCCTTGCTCTAAGCTGGCTGTCCGAGGCTGTCCTTATGGAAGGCACACGCTGCTCTGAGATACTGCTCTCCCACCACTTTCTTCGGGTCGATGTATCTGATCATCCGGGGGAAGGGAAAAGAAAAAGATGAACTGTCTGATCCGAAGTCCCATCATTCCTACTGTCCTCAACCTGTCAAATATCCGAATGTGGAAAATCCACACACAAGCCAAATATTTATTTCTATTAGTTTTCATCCTTAAAGTATGCAAAAACATCTCTGACCCCCAGAGCCATGTGTCCTTACCAGTTACTCAGGCAGTGGGAGGAGAGGACTGGGAAGAGGACTGAAGGTGATGGATACACATTAGAAGCTGAGCTGAGGGCTCTGTAACTCTCACATGTTCCTCTGGAACACCAGGGTGCTTGTATTTGGTCTGAAGGATGCTGGGGAACGTGCTGAAGTGGAGGACACTATGCTTGTGGGGACAGCCGTGGCTTCCACAGCTAACTCTAGGGAAGACAGTGGCACAGGGCCCCACCATCATCAGCCGTAGCTGTCTGCTGTCTCCTTCTGTTTGTTACACTGTAGCTCAGGCTTGCCCAGAACTCACTATTTAGTGCCGGCTTAAATTAGTAGCAGTCCTTCTGCCTTAGCCCTCTGAGCCCTGGATTACAGGAGTGTACCTATAACAATACACTTGAGTTACATGCAAAGATCTAAAAAGGTGAAATACCTAAAAACAATTAGTGATGGGATGTTACTCTGAATTTATGAAGTGTTCTAAATTATTAAAAATTTAGGTTTTGCTTTTAAGATTTTTCAAGATTATAAGTACTAAAAATACAATTTAAATTTCTTTCTTAAAACACTGGGCTCTCAAAATAAGTAACGGCCACCACTGTGGGACATGTAGTGTCTTTGTTCCTCTGGCTTCCACTGTGGGACATGCCAGTGGCTTTATTTCCTATGGCTTCGGAATTGGTAATGGGTGAGACCCGGGACTTTTTCTGTTAAGAAAGGATTGTGTGGCCCCTACCTGGTGGTCCATGGTCTAACTTTTTGGTTTGTACAAGAAGAAGCAGGGAGAAGTCAGCAAGGCAGCCAGCGCGGACAGTACCACGGAGGGCACGCCTGCAGACGGCTTCACCGTTCTCTCTACCAAGAGCCTCTTTCTCGGCCAGAAGGTAGCACACAGCTCAGTCTGCTCCAGGGCCCCGGGGGTGGGGTGGGGGACGGGCTGAGATACCTGGGTGTCGCTCAGCTCAGCGGATGGCCAGAACAACTCCAGGGTGGCTTTGGAAGTGGCCCCAGGGAGGGACGAATGTGGACAGGATCAACAAGTGGGGTCTGGGGATTCTGCCAGGCTCCCAGAAGGGGTGTGCATGCAGACCAGAAGTTCCTTCCCACTGGGGGCCAGGACCCTTGAGCTCAGCCTAGGGAAGGAAGTGCTTCTGAGGAATGGGCTGCTCATCAGGTAGTGTGGGCTGTGCAGGGGGAAGGATCTAGCTCATCCTGGTGGGCACAGATCTGATCCAGGAAACTGGGTTGTTCTTAGACCAGCTGACAGGTGTACCAGGGGCTTCGTCACTGAACCACCAGGCGGCTCCTCGAGCCAGTTGTTTGTTTTAACCACGGGCAATATATTTTCAGCCGCCCCAGTGATGCAGCTTTGCCAGGACGCCATGGTTTTGTAAAAGTTGATTCACTTTTATTGAGAAGAAAAATGATGCAAAGGCTTTTAAGACCTGAAAACAAGAACTGATTAAAAGAGGGGTGGGAACTGTCTGTATCCTCTATAATGTAATCTTGAAGGACTGAATCTGGCCCTGCCGATCCATTGGGTTAGAAGCTGCATCATTTTTACATCCTCACTGTCCGTTTCTTTTTGCATCACGATGACACCGTTTTCTTGCTCACTTGTGCCCGTTGTCCCTGCCCTTCCTCTCATGTCACTAATTGCACTCAGGCTCTCATGATGCAATTCCTGCGGTGACGTTCCGGAGTCTAACCATTGCTGTTTACATCCTGTAGCTGGTATCTGTGTTCTGTGTGCATCTGTCTAAAGCAGCAGTTCTAGTTGTCATCTTAAGGTCTGGGCTTTGAAAGTTTAATTTCCTCTCAGCGCTGAAGGCAAACGCTGGAGTCTTCCACGCCTTTCACAGGTCCTGTTGCCTTAGTTGCCATTGATGTGTGAGACCCTCTGCTCCTCTGCTGTTTAAGACTAGCCTCCATTCTCCCTCCCTGAGGAAGTGAGTAGCCAGAGTGGGAGGCCTGGTGAGAGCTAGTACTGCTTAGCCCCTAGGGACACCCTGCTCTTTGTCACCTTCATCCTGGTCTCTCCTGATTCTGCTCCCTTCTGTCCCCATCCCCCACCCCCAGAGCCAACCCCAGCTAGAACTCACATTCACTTCACTGGAAAAGACACACTGCAAACATGAAAGCACTGAGCTCTGTAGGTGGCCAGGTGCCAGCAAGATGCCCTTCTGTTGCTCTGTTGCTTCAGCAAGAGATAGGACCAGGTCCACATCTGGGCTGTTGCCTGGAGCCCACTGAAGATACCTTGCTTGTGTCTGCACAGCTGGGCACACAGCTCTCTGCAGCGTTCCTCCCTCTGGGATCCTCCTGGTTTCAGATTGCAGAATGGGCACCTCAGGGATGAGAAGAGTCTAATGCTAACTGCCCCCCAGGGCTTGCAAGGGCCAAAAAGCCATAGAACAGGAAAAGTAACCTACATTGACAACTTGAGATGGTCTGATGAGCAGGGTGAAGGCGGCAGGCTAGGTCACACTAGGTTGTGAAGCCAGTGTGGCTGTTAGAGATCTGCCCTTTGGTGAAGACTTGCTGAGCCAGAACGTAGAATAGGAGTCAGCCCTGAGAACAGCGCTGGACACCCACCCAAGGTGGCAGGTCACTCTTGTGGATGTCTGAACACTTCAGTCTATTGGATATGATGAAACCATCCTTCTTACTGTGTGTGTACGGCAGGATGTGCTGACACCCATGCTCCCCAGGAAAGGTCCCCAGAATCACCTAAGACAGTAGCTGAGTACCCTGCATCAGCTCAGCTCAGCCCTGACACCCACGTGAGGAACTGGAGTGCTTCTGACCTTTCAAGAGCCCTCCACTCCTGTAGCTGAGGCAGAGGACAGTATTCTGAAGCATCGCGTCCAGGCCCTTTATTGACCTTGACGTCAGGAGACAAGTTTAGTGTGCAGTGCTGAGGGGCAGGAGTCATAAAAGGGTCACAAGTGTCACACGGGCATACTGGAAGCCTGGCTTGGACATTCGTTTTGGCTTGAGTTTTAGAAAATGTGTCTGAAAGTGAACTTTCAAAGGGAAGGCTGTGGCACCCTGCTCTGTGCACCCCATTTCCCCTCTGACAGCGAAAGCAACCCTTAAATACAGCAAGCCAGCCGGTGGAGAGACACGACCCTGGCTGGGAGCTGGTTGCTAAGCTACCACTGGAGGGCCAGCCCTGGGCTCAGGAGCCTGGGCTCTAATTGTTGTTGTTAATGATTCATTTCAGACCGAAGTCTCAGGGGCTTCCCTCATTACTCTGTGATTCCATGTTCACACACATTGTTGAATTTTTTTTTTTTCTTTTAAGAAAACAGTTGCTGTTAGCCTGAATCCACAAATCGTTTTTTGTTTTTTTTTTTGCCTTGTGGTAGCATTGAGATGCATGGCTTTTTCAAGGCCCTTTTGAAACCTCATGGTTTATTAAAAAATCAAGCAAACAGAAACCCCCACAGCAACAGCAGCAAACCACTGGCAGTGTGTGCATCCACGTCTCTGTCAGCAGTGAAGGCTTGGTCCCTGGTAGAATATTTGAAGCAGTTGGGAAAGCAGGTTAGGGAGGGCAGAATTGAGCCTCTGAACCTCCCAAATGATCAGGATCATGGTAGCAGGGATTCCCTTTGACCCATGCCACTTCTGAGGGTGGGAATTTAGCAAAAGAGAGAGAGAGCTATCAACCACATCCCTCCTCCCTTCAGATTGCTGCCCAGCTTGTGAACTAGAACAGGGAATGCGATCATACTGTGTGGCACCATCCTGGCCGAAGGCAGCTTCTAGATCGACTTGTCTTTCTAGGGCAGTGTTTGGCCAGAAACCTACCATATGTTGGCCAAAGGCTCTGGTAAAATTTACACTAGGAATGTAGGCACAGCACAGCACAGATGTGAAGACAGGAGTGGCCTGGGAAGATGGTCCTCACAAGGTGTCTAGGAAGAGCTCTGTTGAAGGCAACTCCCTTTCCATTCCCTTAGCAGGGAAGTGGACTCTGAGGCCAGGGAAAGAATTACGCTTGATGTGAGTTACACAGGAAAGTGAGGCCAGCCCAGGCCTCCCTCTTCATTGTCATGAATGGCACCAGAGCTTGACAATTATAGGTAGACCCAACATACCGTTAAGAAACTCTGTAATACTCGCATGGCTTACAATGTAATATCTAGCCAGGTTTTAAAGGGCATTGTACTACTTCTTCAGCCAGCGGTGTCAGGACAAGGTAGCAGAACCAGGCACTGTTTTCTGCCCTCAGTGCCAGCCCCCTCCCCCTCTCCCACCCCAAGAAGGCTGGACCGGCTTCAAGCTGCTGGGATGCAAGCCTGGCCAAGGCCCAGTTACTTAGTCCCACTTTGAAAGAGAGGAGATGTTCACTGCAGCTCAAGAGTTGCATCTAATGGTATTTGATGTTCATTTCTCAATAGGACGTGACCATCCTAGGAGAGGCCTGAGTATAGCAGGTGTCAGAGACAGGCACCACAGGGTCGAGATCAGGGTGATCAGTTGCTGGTAGGGGAAGGGACCTTGCAGTTTTCTGGGCTAAGTCCCTTTCTTCCAACTGTAGCCAAAGGGACACACCCTTGCTCTCTTGTTGGCAGTGCCCCAGTGGTGTGTTCCTGCAGTAGCCAACAGGATTCACAGCTGCACTAAAGTTCTCATGCTGTGGTATAAAACTGAAGTTTTTTAATCTTCTCATAAGATGACAAAGATGTAATCACTTTACTCAAACAGTGAAACCACTAATGATCTTTCTCCTTCCCAGAAAATGAGACTATTGGGAATTTTCACAATTTTTGGCAGTCTGATTTTGCGATTCATGTCCCTCTCCTCTGCTGTATGCTGTGTGTGGTCGCATGCTCTTTGGCTGAGAGGTGGCCTACACCAACTGACTTCTGTTTTGGCCCAGGACATGGTGGTTACTTGCGGATTACTAGACTGGTCCTGTCAAGGCTGTGCCCACATAGCCCACGTGCCCTGTGCACAGGAGTTTTCTTCTCTTGTTCACGGGTTTTTTTTCTGCTGATGGTTACATCAGTACTCACCTTTGCCATTGGACCAGCCTGCCCAAGCTAAGCTAACCACCCATTCTTCTTTGCAAGACTGACCCAGTTCTCTCCCCATTAGTCTCTGCCACACACTCTGTAGACCAGAGGATCTACCCTTTCATACTTGTGTATATTCTGTAAGAGCAGCACAGTCTTGTGGCCAGTCCAGTGCTGTGTTCTGAGCATCCATGTATGGGCATGATGGGCAATCCAGTATTAGCCTGATGCTTAGATTGAGGGTGAGAGACTGACAGCCCTCCATTGACTGGACTGGTACCAGTGCTAAGCAACAGGCATCATGAGGTGCCGTGGTCCTTACTTCCAAGAATGCTCACCACCCATGGCCAGAAGGAATAGTGACAAGGCTAGGAAGGACTAGGAGTTCTCGAAGGAGCCGAACTCTGTTTGCAGTGGCTTTCTGCCTCCAGCAAAGGCAAGATACTCCAGTTTCCCCAGAGAGCCCATCCCCCTGGACAGAAGTGTCGCTGGCCACTGAGGGTCGGAGGATGCTTCCTGGCTGATGGAATCAGAGCCGGTGAAAACATGCTTCTCCAGTGAATACAAATCCCAGATGTGCCAATACAATTAGAAAAAGGTTGAAGGGTTGAACCTGCATGACTTTTCAGCATATCGTCCTGTAGATGCTTAGATGTGTGCTCAGCCATGCCACACAAGCAGAGGCTTTCTTCTCCACTTTCTCCTTTGCCTCCCTCCCTCACCAACTTCTTGCCTTTTCACAGAGTGTGATTTTCTTGTTTGTTTTTCTAGTGGTAGCATAGAATATTTGTTACAGATGGCATTTCCTTGGTGCCCACCCTGCCCTCCTCCCAGCAGGAAGGCACAGCCAGGGCCTGTACTCCCCAGTGCACCCGCCACTAGGATCGGGAACCCCTGATGGGCAGCTCAGTGAAGTAACCTGTTAGGGGTGTGAGAGACCCCCAGTCACCATCGGGCTCTAAGAGGAGGAAGCCCACGTGCAGCAATCTGGCCTTTCCGTCTTTGAATCTTTCCTTGGTCAAATGACCTTTAGACAACAGCTTTTAAGGATCAGAAAGCTGGGCTTCCATTTCTCTTGCCTGTATATAGTTTACTAATTCCATTTCTCTTGCCTGTATATAGTTTACTAATTAATTTTTTTCTTTATCTCAAAATGGCCCCAGAAATTCAGCACCTTGGGGCTTAGTTGCCAGGAGCTGTCCTGTATTCCACTACTCTCCCCCATGGTGAATGCCAGGACACGGACTCAGTCCTGGTGCCCCCTGCAGGCTCAGGCCTAGGTCTTGGTGGGTCTGTGTGCTTAAGGCACAGCTGATGCACGGAAGAAGGAGCAACTCGATGACAGGACAGAGATTGTGACGGTGCAAGTTTAGCCACCCCTGTACCTAAAGAAAAGGACGGAGAGAGTAGGGCAGAGCCAGGGCAGCAGAAGCCAGCACCCCCTGCTCGTTAGTGACCAAGGCTTGCCGTGGCAACAGAGCAACAGGTGGAGAAAGGTCAGTGGTTCTTCAGTTGAGTGGGCGGACACAACTGAAGGTATTCGCAAGCCAGCCAACAGCCGCTGTGTAACCTTTTTTAAAAAGACACATTGTCTTCCCGGAGAACTGACTGCTTGGGTTTCTTCCCGGTGTCAGCAGAACTTGAGCGTTGTGTGAGTAGCGGGCGTATAAAGTTAAGTGTTCCAGCCACAGCCCGTTCTTGCTCTTTGCTACTCCTGACCTAGATGGGAGCAGGGAGGGGCAGCCAGCAGCCACAGTGGTGAGAACAGTCTTAGAGAGCTACAGACATGTGCAGAACAATGGCACTTTGTAGGTGTCCACACACCTGCAGCTAGGGTTTCTCTCTTGCCCTAGTGCCCTCCCCCACCCACACTGAGCATCTGGCTTCTGGGTCCTGCCATGACCAGTTCCTCTAAAGGAGAACTACCAGCTCTCTTCCCAGGCCAGTGTGGCTTGTGCTTCCTTTTCCCCCTAAGTGACCTCTGTAGGTTCCAGACGCCTGCCTAGCTTGCTTCCCCTCAGCACCCTGTGGCACGGGAGTCTTCTGTTTGAAGTAGACCCACATTAGCCAGCGGCTCCCAGTCTCTCTGTGTGCCGGTGCACTGAGCACCCGCTGCCTCGCCCGTGCCCAGGGCTCACCCCTGCAACTTGCCGGCTCTCCTGTTATTTCCCACCTCGTGCTTTTCTTTTCAGCTGAACCTTATTCACAGTGAAATCAGTAATTTAGCCGGCTTTGAGGTGGAGGCCATAATCAATCCTACCAATGCTGACATTGACCTTAAAGATGACCTAGGTAATTGGGGATGGGGTTTGGCACCACCAGCTGTCAGATGAGAATTTATGGAACCCAGAATTTAGGCTCTTTGTTTGCCTAGACTTAAGCATGGTCAAGGCGGATCTCCACTCCTTGATTGGCATATGATTGTAGACCTTGAACATTGACTCGCTCTGGACCACTTCAGATGGAGACGGTCTCTTACGTCTCATTGAGTGTGATTGGCTCCTTCCCCTGCGTTGCAGACACTTCATCTAAATTCTCTTCCATAATGATCAGGCTGACTGCTGGTTTTTTGGGAGGGATTTAAAATGTGTGTGTTGTTGTTTTCTTTTCCTTTTTCTTTACTTCTGTTTAAGCTGAAAAGCTCAGGTAACAACAAAGCAACAGTTTCTCCATTTAAGCTTTGGTTAGAATGGTGCTCCAAGTGTGTAAAGGGGCGGGAGGGGTCTGGGTGTTATCATGGAGCTGGATTAGTTCACCATTTACCACCAGCTCCCGTCCCTCAGCCTTTCCTATCCATGTGCTGTGGGACTCACCACCACCACCTGTGCGCACTGTGTGGCTGGAGGCTGTCAGTCAGAAGGGCAGACATTGAGCACAAGCTGAAAGGTCCCTCAGGTGTTCCACCTCTGAACCATCAGCTGAAGGCGTAAGTGCCCCCGTGGGACATCGCCTTGCCAGGGCACAGACAGGCTTGCAATATGCTTCTTAAACCCTGACCATGGTATATTCCATGTGCCTTCTGCTTCCGACTGCAGCTGTTTTCGTCCTAACAGGGACGGGACTCTCTACCAGGAGCCCGCTCCCACCCACACAGACAGATCACAGCAGTGTGCTGAAAACAGACTGGAGCCCAGAAGTACCTGGTTGGGATTTGTTTCCCACCTGCTTTAACCAGACGCCTGCCGTCTGTAAAACCAAAGGGCAGAGGCTATAAATGGCAGCAGTTCTGTCCAAAGTGTGGAAAGGATTCGCTGGGCAAAGAGAAAAGCCTGGAGAAATCCTTCCAGGAAATCAAAATCATAAAGCCTGTGCATATATCTGTGCTGGTTTCTTGGGCTGTCATTTGAGGGGAAACAAAAGCAATAAAAATCAAAGCCTGCACGTTGACTGCTATAGATGAATGGAGAAACTCATTGTTGTGGTTGGCCTGACGGTCCACGTTTTTTTTGAAGCAGATGCCATGTTTTTGTAGCCTTCTCAGTGGGGTGCCAGTGTTGTACAGGCTTCTGCAGGGTGAAGTGGGGATTCCTTGTTTTATTTCTTTTAATCTTTGGAAATGATCTCATATATGTGTTTCTCTTTTTTTGGACTTGTCCTTCAAATGTTTAATTTAAACATGTCACATTTGATATTCCTCCTCCTGTCCTCACCCCCATCCACATGTGCGCACACTGCGTGGACTGATTGCCCCTTGGGCTCATATGTTGGAATCGACCAGGTAGGCCAGCCCTGCCATTGGGGCCCTTAGTAAATGTGCCTGTGCGTGGGTCTCCGTCCAACACAGTTGACCTACATCTGTTTACCTGTTATAGTTGCAAGTTGTTCAGGCTGACATTGCCTCGATCGACAGTGATGCTGTCGTTCACCCGACAAACACTGACTTCTACATCGGTGGTGAAGTAGGTAATGCCGAGCTGGGTGCTGCCGAGTGTGTGTGTGCATGCTCAGTCGGCCGCGCAGACAGCTTGATCCTTTGACAGCTACGCAGACTGCATTCATTTCACACTTCCAGCCGTCCTGACCTTCCTGGGACCTTCATCCCTGGGTTGTGATGGAGAAGTACAGCTGGCTGTCAGCCCTGTGCTTCATGCAGCGGCCCCTCGGGCACTTCTGGTTTGGAAACTGGCTCAGCAGCCACACGTTTCTTTCTCTGCCTCAGTGAGGTGAGGCTTTGTTGCAGACTGGGTTCCCCGAGGTGTCAGCTCCAGGCGGGTGGGGCCAGCTACTATCCCTGTACACAGGTTCTGTGCCCATCCAGCTTTCCCATGTCAGAGGCATGTCCATTCTTGGGAATGGCCTCACAGTTGAGACATACATAAGGGGTACCCTTTCTATAGTCCGGTTGGAAGTGTATATTTTATGAATTCTCCTTGGATTGCACTTACTAAACACTGTCCTAGACTCAGGAAGCACTTGGGTCTCCCCTGGCAGCTGGTGCCCACTGTGGGTCCAGTGTGCTCAGTTGCTCCATGTCGCTGAGGTGTGAACAGGCAGGATGCTGAGTCCTGGAGATAGAGATCTGCTGTGTGAGTTCGGTACTCAGCACTACCCAGAGGGGTTAGGCCACAGGGAGGCATTCCCTGGCTAGGAGGGATCTAAATCCTAGCCTCACTGTCTACTGGTTATTGGGCCTAGCCAAAACATGTAATTCCTCCATGCCTCAGTTTCTCTACTTGGTAATGAGGCTTGTGTGAAGAATGGGCAGTACACCTTGGTGTCTAATCCTGGGCGGTACTGCTCTTGGCCTCACTGTTGGGTGTGTCTGTGACTTGATGTAGATGTGCTGGGCCTGAGCAGTGATCCAAAGGGAATGATGACATTCCTAGTCAGCTCCCAATCCTGTATTCTTACAGGATGAGCTGAGGAGTCCTGCAGGAAGCCTTCCCTGAGTCCTGTGCTCTGGGTACAGATAGCTTAGGACTAATGTCCAATGTGGCTCAGTGTCACTGTCGGAGCCTGCTGTCACAGTTGCCTCAGACCCTGTGATGTGGGCTGATGACTCCTGAGCATTTTGGATTTCAGACATGATAGAAGTGGGCAGTTGCTAAGTGTACCATGCCAAAATGAAACCAGGCTGCAGGCAATTCACCTCCTCCTAAGAAGGTAGCTTAAGAAAGGATGCTTTTTTTTTCTCAATAAAACTTGATGGAAAAGAAGTGAATAAATCACAGCCCGGGGCCTGCCCTGTGCGCCGGGCATAACTAAGGTTCATGACCCGGGGCCTGCCCTGTGCGCCGGGCATGACTGAGGCTCACCCTTCATGCAGTGCAGTGTGTGGAGGGAGCTCTGTGAAGCTCCCTGGGTAGAGTATCTCCATCAGGCCCAGGGAGCTGCTGGTAAAAGATTCCTGTTTAGCAGAGCTGGCCGTATGGGAAGAGATAGAGGTTTTGAGACAGGGTTACAGCCAGCTGGGGCATGAGCAAGCTGCGGCCCCACAGAGAGCCCAGTCCTCCCCAGACTGGTTAATGACAGTGCTGACACCTTACCCCGACGCACCCAGAGATTGCTATCTTTTGTGGCTCATAAGCAGTGTGGGCCACAGAGTGGGAACAAGGACATACCCCACAGTCGTGTCACAGCCATGTCACATCCGTGTCACGGCTAGAAACCTCAGGAGGAGGAAAGACTGCACCAGGTGGGAATCCAGTCTTCCAAAGCCCACCTCTGCTTTCTCTGCCTAGAGATCCAGTCCAAACTAGTACTGACCTCAGAAACCTGTACAATCCCAAAACAGTAATAAACCAGATTCGTGTATGGCCTCAATTGGCTCCAGCTCCCACTTTGATGTGAGAGAAGGGGAGAGAGGAGGCTAGTGAGAACTGGCTGCACTTTGCATTTTCAATGTGAATTCCTGAGTCCTGACTGCTGGAAGAAGGGATCCGAGTGCAGGAATGCCTAGCCCAGTGATTAACTTCTACCCATCAACAGTTCTTTCTAACAGTGAAATAGACCACAGGCTGAGCCTGACGTTTGTCCAAGCCTAAATTTTTGCTTAGGCTGTTTTGAACACTGATACTTATGCCTGCTTTCGAAGCATGAAATAATGTTCTTGTTCTCACGGGAGTAACACATGTTTCTGCCTGGGGGCGAATCAGCGATTGCTTTATGATTAACCCTGAAGTTGAGCCTAAAAAGCAAGAGCCTTATATCAAGAGTGTTGACAACACGGTTGAAAATGGGCCTGTTTCTTGTTAAAAAGTACACGTGTGTCTACATGAACATGTGCATACATATGTGTGTGTAGGAGTCAAGTCCTGACTGGGTTGATTGCCTGCGACCTAAGGTTCAGTTTTTAAGTTTGAGAAATGCATTAAGTGTATTTTTACCTTGCAGTTTCACTTTTAATTAAAGCAGTATTTAATTATAAGTAAAAAAATTTAAAGTAAACACTCTTCCTAAGCTAAAACACCTTTAATTATAAAGCAGCCTATTTTGTCAGGAAATGCTTTATATCTCAAGAGGGAGTCAGTGATCTCTGTAAGCGAAGTACTGACTTTCTCAAATTGCCCAGTTCTCACCTAAGAGTAGATTTGACAGAGAATGCGAGCCATAGGCAGTAGCCGACAGAATATCCGTCCCCTCTTCAGATGGATTAAAGGGAAGACTAATGAACTAGTTGGTTTGGACCTCACACTCTTTTCCTCGCCTGCATGGATATTTCAAGTGAACCTCTACTGGGGTCTCACATCTGGGCCGTACCAATGTCTGAGGGGCAGAGCGGGGCCCTGAGGTCCAGAGCATCCCTGAGACACATGCCATATTCAGCTGCCACTCTGGTGCTGAAGCTTGTACAAACATTCAGTAGCAGCAGGCGAGAGCCTCTGGAAGTGACTTGGGGACGCCTGGCATAGAAAGCTCATGCTGCTGTCCAGGACATAAAGTGCAAGAGCACACAGAGCTGTTGAGGACAGAGGATCCCACTGCAGGAACCCAAGGCCCGGGCCTCGCTTAGCCAAGCAACTGCTCCTGGGCAGGGGACTGCTCACCATATTCATCCATGCACTGTGGGCTTCCTGCAGTGACGATGGTGGCTCCGTCTCCCATCTGTGACAGTGCCCAGAGGATTGCCTTTTGCTTCCAGACACTTCTTGGGGTTAGTTCACCTCTGAGGATCATGCATGCACATAAGACAGTTCTGACTTAGGCTGGTACATTCCAATAGACCTTGAGCAACCCAGAGACACTTAGACTTTCCAAGATAAATGATGAATCACAAGGGGAGGATTTCATCCTTTTTGAGGAAAAGGATTTTTAAAAATCCACAGAACTGAGGAACCGGAGCTTAAAGAAGAGCAGAACCCCGTCCTGGCCGGACGTGACACGCTGCTGCTGCCACAGCTAGGCTGCTGCTGCCACAGCTAGGCTGCTCCTCGTGGCCCATGGGAGCCATGGAGCCCAGAGTCCTCAAAAGTGCTGCTCAGCTTGGCTTTCATAGCAGGTCTCCTGCTCTCAGGCCTTTCACAAATCAGGTCCTAGGCAGGCAGGCAGCCAGGCAGCCTTTCCCAAGCTTTGTGCAAGACCGGTTCATCTTTAAGCTTTGCTTCTGATGTTGCTCTCCTTTCCCTAAGACAATCTGGAATCATGAATGTAATTAAGAGAATATTGTCTGAATCCATTTTTCTTTTTTTTTTTTCTTTTATTTAATTCACATATGACACCAAAGCTGCAAAATAGGAACTAAGCATGTAGTGCTGGCCCAAAGGTGGCCACTGGCTCCTTGGCCTCCTTCCAGGAGTGCTAGCTGCTTGGTAGGAGGAGCATGTGCTACTCGCTCACGGACCTCCTTATTTGGGGCTTCTCCCCAAGATTCAAAAATCTCAGCAGGCTCATTGGGAGCGAGTGCCACCTGGTTTCTCACGCCCATGGAAACATGCAGACCAGGCACGCCTGCCAAGAACAGATGCCTCCTTCATAACTCGGGCATTTTCACCTGAATTATGCCCAGAGTGGGAGCAGCAAAAGGAACCAGAAAGAACAGTAGTGCCTAGTGGTCAGCCTATTGTACCTCCCTGACCAGCCAAGGCGTAGATCCTGTTTTGCAGTCTTGTGACAATATAGCTGCTCAGGCCACTTAAAGTATGTATTCACGTGACATGTTGAGTGTCTGTGTGCCGCAGACAGGGTGGTGCTCTGACCCTGCCCTGCCCTTGCCTAGGAAATGCACTGGAGAAGAAAGGTGGCAAGGAGTTCGTAGAAGCCGTTCTGGAACTCCGGAAAAAGAGCGGGCCCTTGGAAGTAGCTGGAGGTAAGGTGGGCAGGATGCTGTGCTCATTGGTGTGGCTTGCACAGTGCTGGGGAGGAGCAGAGCGTTGAGGGTATGTTACATAGCAGTGCCACTGTCCGTCAGGTAGATGGCCTGTGAGCCTGACCACTCAGAGCGCAGCCCACACCTAGGCGGCAGAGCTGACGGCTCACGAAAACCACCTTCACATCCTAGTTATTTAGTAGCTCCTGTTTGCCTGCTGTCTCAATCTCAAATTCAAAGGATTTACAGAAGCAGAGTTCGACAGAGCCAGGAACAATTAAGGGTGAGGCTGAGCTGCCTGCCTGCCTGCCTGCGAGCCATCTTCTTCAGCCAGTGGGAAACAAACACCCATTTCTTCTGTGCCATGACCACCATTCTTAGTTAGAGAGGGGAAAACAAGATTGGCGTGTCCGTGGGGGACGTGCTGAAACCTGGAGTAGGGCTCGAGTTTGGGGATCATATGTGGTTGGTGTGCTTGAACAGGGCTTCCTGGGTCCATCACAGGGGAGGCACAACTGCTCTCATGAAGATAGAACTCAGTCTCCTTCCTCATTTCAGGCATGTCTGCTTTTTCCTTTCTTACTCTGCAATCCAGTATGGCCGATTTGTTAAGCCCTCGGTTTTAAAAGTGAATCTTGACTAAATGTGGACATTAGTAATAATATATAATGTCTACACAGGCCCTCTCAGGAAACAAAGGCAGCCGGCCTCACCCAGTGAGGAAGTGTTACTTCATCCTGGCCTAGTATTGGGGGCCTGTAGTAATGAGATATGAACTTTGACCTGTGCCATGACTCTCTGTTTTCCTGTTAGGGGTACAGTGGACAGAGCACCAATGAGAAAGCTCTTTTAGGCAGTCCCACCCATGGCCTGCCTTGTGTAAGGGTGGACTCGGAGAAAGATGACTCTCCAACAGAGGCTACTGGCCGCCCCTCCCCATGTACCCGCTGTCGGCCCATCAATGACCCTTGGCACATGACACAGTCTGATGGGAGGAGGCTGCCTGGTACAACCAGAGCCATGACGATGGGGCGGTTGTTAGAATGGCTCAAACTATTCTTGCTAGTTTCAATAGCATTGTTTTGTTATTGCTTCTAAGCTATTTTAGGGTTTTGTTGTTAACCTAAGTCTCAAACTTCTGGGCTTAGGTGCTGGGATTACACCTGGCTTATGGTAGTGTGAAAGTGCCGGGAGAACCAAGTGTGTGCAAGCATGTGGGCCTGCCGAGCACCACCCTACAGCTGCCGATGGTGCTGTCAACAGGGCATCCCGGTGCCTCAGTCCTCGA